>JASCZW010002591.1:0-21456 GCA_034211315.2 Aedes japonicus
GTTCTGGTTGTCGTTGCGATTTGGAACTGTTTTTGCTTTATACGTTTTAAGTCCCAATCGTTGTTTTAATTTTGTTACAAAACCAGGCGACATCCCTATTTTACGAGCCACCGAATGGAGAGATTTGAGTTTTTCGTTAATATCCTTTTCACCTTTCCGTCCATGACAGGATCAGCGCGTCCAATGTTTTTGTCAGTTCTCGGTTTCCTCTCTACCATAAAACGTTCCAAAAATGATTTGAGCACATCGTGAACAGTGGATTTAGGCAAATTCAATGTTTTTGCAAGGTCCCGTATTGACAAATCAGGATTTGCCGTACAAAATTCGCTCGCGCACTTGTTTTACATTCGTCGCCATCTTGAATACTAAACATGAAATGAAAACACCAATCATAGTCTTTTTCATCATAGACTCTCAGCTATACCATTCCTACGTGCAATATTTCAAAAATTACAATGATTTGAAGCTGTCCTGATTAATGTGGATACAGACCTTAGATATGAAACTGATGCACTTTTTGACAAATACTCTTCATTAACGTTTCCTCATTGCGTTCTCTGCGATACCTTACAGCTAGTAGACGATCTCATTTTTTTAGCTCATTGACAGATTGTGCATCTCTTAAGTCCTCTCTGAGGTGCCGCTTGGTTATTGCCCGGTAGCGCTCGATCGGACGCAATTCAGGACAATTTGGTGGAATATCCTCTTCTTGTACAAAATTAATACCGTTCTTTTTCATCAGATCCAGCGTAGCAGAAACGTAGTAAGTGGATGCAAGACCAGGCCAGAACAGTGGGGGAACCTTGTGTTCACGATACAAAGGAACTTTTTTATGAATTCCTTGCGACATACTTCACCGGTGATAGTCCCACTGATGAAAAAGGGCAAACTTTATTTTGGTTCATGAGCAAATAACCTGCCACGCAAGAACTTTTTTACCGAACTTATCCATTCCGATCGTTCTTCTGTCATCAGGTTCGTTTTCTCCAATAACAGCATTATAGTACTTCGGCCCTGGTTGCGTAATTGTTTCCAGTTTGCAATATGTTTCGTCATCCATAAAAATGCAACGATTGGGATGCTTTCTCATCATTTTATTAGGCTTCTGCTATCGCTCTTTGGCTCTTCCCAGCTGTTTCGTACTCTGTTTTGGCGTTTTTTGCTTCTTATATGACCTGATGTTATTTCTTTTTTTATACGCTTTAGAAGCTCAACACATTTCTTCTTCTTTTGTGGACAGATCGTCCACAATATGCTTATCTCCAAACTTTTTGATGATTTTGAGCTCTCCAATATTCGATTTTTTCTCAATTTGAGCAATATTTCTACAAGACAGTCCCTCGTAGTACTTTTGAATAATCAATACTCTAGTATCCTATTCAATTTGCTCCATTTTTCTTAATTCATTCTGTTTTGACTCAGATATAAAATGACAGTCGTCCGTCAGTGTATTCAGTAAACACGATGAAGCAAATTCCATCAAAATTGAGTAAAGTTTCTGCTTTTCATCGATGTTTACAAATGCTCGTGTGCTCTTTACAAAATGAACAGTCCTTATATATCTGTTACATTTAACACAAGACTTTCATGTCCTAATTTTTTCATGTACACCCTTTACTTCTGTCTACGTTTTTACTTTTCCGTTCATTCTGCGGAGTGTTGTATCACAAGAGAACTGTAGAACTGTAGAACATTTTCAAACTGGAAGATCTCTTCGGCCGGCGACGGAGGATCGAACCCGCCCCTCTAATACCACTCATTTACTAAGTAAACTATCAGAGCCCACCGGCTGCGTTCGGGACGCGTCCACTCGGCTGGAAAAACAGAAATGGAAACGTTTTTTTTTAAAAGGGACGAAAGGAAAGTTTCCCATTTTTTACCCATCAATGCGGGTGCTCTTCGGTTACGAACGATGATGGGCTGGATGGGAAACTGGACGCGACGACAAAATAATTAAAGAGTTGGCCCCGCGTCATGACGCAGGAAGCTTAGGAAAAGCTCTCAAGTTTATACGTCGTTTGCCGGCGTCGTCGTCGTCGTCGCCGTCGGGAAAAGATGAGGAAATTGAACCGAAAGGGTAATTACTTCGACCCTCTCCGAATCATTAATGATAGCCTTCAATCTGAGCCATTTGGGCGTAGCTGAGCAGAAATTAACCGTTATCAAAGTTAGTTTGCGCGCTCCGCATAGAGATTTAATTTGGAGAAAAAGTTCATTCCATTGCTTTTGCCTTAAGTAGACTTTCCAATCAACGGAGCCCATCGTAAATCGCACATGAATCAATTATTTAGTCCGTTCGAGTTCTTCCTGCTCAATTTGCTCGTAATTAATTGAACCATTTCATCTCGACTTCTTTCTGCCCGATTCGAATCAAGTATCAGACTTCCTCGATTACAAAGTTTGCTGGCAGAGGTAATGAAAACCATCCCATCCTTAGAACTTGGTAATATCGTTTATTTTCCGGCTAAAGGATAGTAGTTATCTTCCTAACTTCATTGCTGCTGCCAAACGAGAATGGGGAAAACTTTTTATTTTGAAAGTAAAGGAATCTTTCTCGCTTGAGTGCCAAACAACTCGGATAGATTGTGTGGTCAGTGTGGGTGGGAGGGTGCCCTGAGCTGTTGGTTTGATGCCCCATCTGGGTTGAAAGGGATGTTTCCATAATTTCTTTATTTGTTTAACCTCAGTCGATCGATTGCTCCTCTTTTGAAGTTTAGATTTGATTAAACGCCGTTCGGGTTTGCTCGTTTAGTGCAAATTTGTCTAAACTCGAAACTTCTACGAAGCCACAAAGCTAAAAAGCTTTTAGGGAAGCTCAAGACACACCATTATGAGCATAAATTCCATCAAAACGAAATTAAGACTTGCCAGAACTGTACTTGTAGATAATACTGATTGATTTACACCAGTCAGACGCTTGCCGTTCTATAATACTTGAAGTTCGTCTAACCTGAAGCTTGAGCAACTTCGTCTCCTTGCATTGATGCAGAAGTGCGCCCATTTCAGTTTTATTGAACAAAAACATCAGTAAAAATTGTTTTCTTTTATCAAGCATGAAATAGGTATGTATGTGTAAAGGTTGTTCGCGAAATAACTGTACCAGTTATAATTTTCCATTAATACTGCAAAAAGACAGCAACAAATTCAAATGTTGGTGAAACTCATTTGAACGTACACACAGAAAAAAAAAGAATTTTGACTGGCGCGTAAAATTTGTCATCGTTTAATTTCAAGCCAAAGGAAATGTAACCAACTAAATTGCTTGCAATCTTGTATGCGTCTTGCAACAATGTTCGCAATCTTTCATACAAAAGGCTAGATTCAGGGGTTATCTGGCTTAAATATACTTGAAATATCCCATTAATTTCTGCCAAATTTATGAAGAGGTAGCAAAAGAAGTAGCATGATATTCAAAATATTTGTTAGAAGAGATAAATAAATAAATTCCTTGTTAGGGAACGTCCATTAATTACGTCACGCAAAAAATGACTTTTTATAACCCCCCCCCCCCCTTGTCACGTTTTTTGTATGGAACTTTATTTTTCCCAAACCCCCCTCCCCCCTTAGTGCGTGATATAATTAATGGACCTTCCCTTTTTTGTTCAACCTAAGCAGACGTGTTTCCTTGTACCTTCAAGAGGTTATGGGCCTGAGTTCATCAAGTCTGCATTGAAAACGAAAAATTGCTGACAAGTGAAGATTGAAAATGGAAAAAGTTGTATTAAAGAAACTGAACGACGTGAATTATTCCGACTGGAAGTTTGAAGTGGAGCTGTTACTGGTCCGTGGGAAGCTATGGAAGTTCGTGGACCCTGGTGTTCGACCGACGGAGCGACCAACGACAGCGGTGGTTCCCGGTAATGAAGCGGATCTTACTGAGTGGGACGATGGCGACAAACGGGCGAGGGCCACGATTGGGCTGCTTGTCAAGTCTACCCAGTGCAGCCTCATCAAGAAGACAACGACCGCAAAACAAACTTGGAAATCAATCCGTGGTGCTCACGAGAAGCAGGGACAAACCAGCAAGACGACAATCCTCAGGAAGGTGATGCGGATGGAATACGTTGACGGTGAAGATGTTGGAGCGAACGTTAGCCGGATGGAAGATCATGTCGAGAAACTCGAGATCGCTGGATTTGAAGGTCACCATCGTGGGAAGCAGATACAATCGAAAGGTGTTGGAACGTGCCTACTGGAGACGGTGGATTTCAAAGGCGACAAGAAGACCCTGAAGGTATGCCCAATCTCGTAATCCATTTGATGTCAGTTTTGAAACTTACAAGCAAAAGAGGTAAGGTGGTTTTCGAAAACAACGAGTGCATCATCGTAAAAAGCGGATTGATTGCGGCAACAGCGACCGCGCGCAATGGTTTGTATTACGTGAACAATGTCCACAAAGAAGCAAAAGCGATGAATGTGTGCCACCAACCAAATTGTTTGAATGGTTGGCACCGAAAGTTTGGGACATCGAGACAACGAAGCAATCCTCAAGCTGGAAAGGTTGAAGCTAGCCACCGGTATCACAAGCCGTGACTGCGGTGCCGTGTGAACGCTGTATTGAAGGGAAGATGACGTGATTGCCGTTTCCCAAGAAGGCAAAACAGAGGTCGAAGGCAACGCTGGATCTGATAAACAGCGCTGTCTGCGGCCCGATGAATACTCAAACTCCTGGAGGATGCAGATATTTCCTGACGCTGATTGATGATTTCAGCAGATTCACGACGGTATTTTTCCTGAAGCAGATGTCAGAGGTGGTCAGCTGATTCAAGCAATTCGTTCGCGCAACGGAGAATCGTTTTGGAAGGAAACTGAAAATTCTGAGATCGAATCAAGGAGGAGAATTCAAGAGCCACGAGATGGAGATGTTTTGCAAAGCAGAAGGAATACAGCAACAATTTACGACGGCGTACACCCCCCAGCAGAACGGAGTTGCTGAACGAAAAAAATCGATCGTTGGTCGAGATGGCGCGGTGTATGGTGCTGGATGCGAAGCTACCGTACAAGTTCTGGGCGGAGGCCGTAAATACGGCGAACTATTTGCAGAATCTACTTCCGAAGGCTGCTGTGAATTAGACGCCATATTCATTGTGGTACGAAGAGAAACCAGGTTTGAAACAGCTAGAAGTTTTCGGGATCCCTGCCTACGTCCATATTCCTAAAGAGAGAAGAACGAAGCTGGACCCCAAAGCAGTGAAGATGATCTTGGTTGGATACTCGGATAGCCACAAAGGATACCGGCTGATTGATGCGAAGACACACAAGCTTGTAGTAAGTCGAGATGTACGATTTGTTCCAGATGTCACGGTATGCGTTGATGAAGATGAAGCGATCGTTGAGTACGAGTTCCTAGAGAATCAAAATCCTGCACGGAAGGTCCGTGATCCTGCCAACGATATCAAAGGAGAAAATCAAAGCGTTATTTCGGATGCGGATGAAGAATTTTTCGACATGGTGAGTGGAAACAACACCATTATGACGGATGATGAAAGTTTCGCAGAAGATTCTGGAGATTCTGTGGAACAGGAGGAGCAGGACGAAACAATTAATGATTCAAGAGATGTGAGTCGGTAATTGAGGAACAACAAGGGGGTCCCCCTCCACGTTATCCTGGAGCAGCTCTTACGGCGCAGTCCTCGAACCGTTGCTGAAGCTAAGAACAGTTCACACTAGGAAGAGTGGAAGCTGCCATGGAAGAGGAAATGAACTCTCTGAGAAGCAATAAAACGTGAGTCATGGAGGACCTACCTGCTGGTAAGCATCCCTGTAGGATGTAAGTGAATTTTTAAGCGGAAGGAGAATTACCTAGGTGAAGTGGCGCGCTACAAAGTGCGCCTGGTAGCGCAAGGCTACACCCAGAAGTACGGTTGTGACTATGACGAAGTATTCGCCCCCGTCGCGAAGCAGGTAACCCTGAGATCACTGTTGGCTGTTGCTGGGAGGCGGAGCTTACTAGTGAAGCACGTGGACGTAAAGACAGCGTACCTCTACGGCGAACTGGTTGAGACAATTTATATGAAGGAGCCCCCTGGCTTTGAAAAAAGTTCAGGAAAAGTTTGCTGCCTGAAGAAAAGCCTTTACGGACTCAAGCAAACGGCGAGGATGCCGAATCGGATTCAAACCCTCAAATGCAGATCCGTTCTTGTACATACGGATGAAGGAAGGTAAATATAGCTATATTCTGGACGACATGCTGGTGATCACTCAGAGCCAGGAGGAGTATAGCAAGGTGATATCGTATCTAGAAGAAAAAATTTCTCTGACGATCCTGGAAGCACTTTCTTGGGATCCAAGTTGAACGCACAACTACAGGATTTTCATTGAGCCAGGAGGCGTACATCAAGAAGCTAGCGAGTCGTTTCGAATTGGAGGATGCAAAACCTGCAAGAGTACCAAGGGAGCCAGGCTTCATTCAGCAGAAGGAGGAGAGCGAACTACTACCTTCGAACGACAAGTATCAAAGTATGATCGGCGGTCTGCTGTATGTCGCAGTGAACACTCGACCGGACATCGCTATCTCGGCATCGATCCTCGGAAGGAAGGTGAGTTGTCCAACAGCTGAAGATTGGAACGAAGCAAAACGAACATTACGGCACTTGAATACGAAGTCCAACGAACTACTATGGATATTGAAGCTTTTCAAGTCAATTGGCGAAGAGGTGAAGTATCCGGTGGTCATTGGAGAAGACAACCAAAGCTGTATCAAGCAGCTGAAGCAAGATTCTGCCCAGCAACGCTCGAAAAATGTGGAATACCACTTTATGAAGGACCTTTATCGAAACGGAACTATTGACGTAGTCTACATTCTTACTAACGAGATGGTGGCTGATACCCTAACCAAGCCACTGGGACGTATGAAGCTGGAATATTTCCGGAATAAGCTTGGACTTTAAGTTGAAGAGGGGTGAAGAGGTAGCAACAGAAGTAGCAAGCCATGATATTCAAAGTATTTGTTAGAAGAGATAGATAAAGATATTCCTTGTTATTTGTTCAACCTAGGCAGGCGTGTTTCCTTGTACCTTCAAGAATCTAACGTTCCCGTTATGTGCATTAGATAACGCAAAAAATTACATGTTTTTTTTTCAAACTGTGTATGATTGGACTGACAGTGGAGGGCAATCAACTGGTTCATAGAATTCGGAAGTAGGTGGTGAAAGAGATGTGCGGCTCGATGAAGCAGATTCAGGAGCCGTCGTTTCTATTTGCGAAACAATATCTCTTGCGGAAGCGGTGTTCGTTACGGCTGTCGGAAGAGGATTATCTTCTCGCTGAACGAGCTGACGGACTTAGCGAATCATTTGGAGGCAATTGGAGAAGCTCTGAAAGATCGTCGACTCGAGTTATTAGTAGGAGACACTGAAGAAGTCTGCACATTATAGACGAAATACGCGTATCTGTCGAAGATTGGAGTTGTCGGTTGTTGGAATTAAATGGAGATTACTAATTTTTCTTCTAATTTATAGTTGAAAGATCGTATTTTCATGGTGTTGATTTTGTCAAGCCTTCACCCATCGTATGGCAGCCTAAATAACGTGTTCGAAAAAAAAAACGGCATTTTGGTTTGAACGCTCAAACGGTGTACTTACGTAAAATAAATTTAGTATATATTCGTTATCAACTCTAAATTAAAAATTATTGTTTAACTTTATGCTGTTTGGACGGTTTCAGGACAACTCTTGTGGCATTCAATAAAAAGCACTCTCCAAACCCTCATGCTCATGACACACAAGTTTTCAATTGTGTTGATTTTAATTTGCTAAGAGTAACCACAAAGGAAAAACATATTAATTCTAACCAGCGCTTAAAATTTCCCTTCGTTCAATTCCTAGCAAAAAGAGGCGTAAACAACGAAATTGTTTGCAATCTTGCATGCGGCATACAACAATGTTTGCAATTTTTCATACAACAGACTAGATTCAGGCGTTGTCTGACTTAAATTTACATGAAATATCCCATTATTGTCTGCCTCTACCTCCTTCTAGTATTCCCTTTGTGTGCATTCCATATCGCAAAAAAATCAATGTTGACAGTGAACAACGATCAAGAATTCATGCTCAATTTTTCTAAGGGATCCAAGTGACAATGAGAGATTCTTTCCTCTCTAGTTTTCTACCATTAATTTCAGCGCTGTTGTGAAACTTTCTAACGGTTTCTTCCTACATATATGAAGACAATGGTAATGGCCAACACATTATGCATAGAATATGATGGAAAACGTAGAACGGAGTGAGTTATTTGTAAAACAAAATGGAAGCAAAGAAAGGCTTTCATTTTAATATGGATCCGTTTGATAAGTTGAGCGGCAATAATTTGTATTTACTCATTTATACCAAAATAAAATTGTACAGTGAGGACTTCTCATAATTCAATGATGAACTTCTTTCCTTATAACGTATCTCTAATTCCTTCTTTCTAGCCAATCTATACAACCGCGATTTGATCGAATGACCTAAAGTTCAGCTGAAAACTGATTCCACCGAATAATTTCCCGACCAGAAGCGTATAACATAAACATAACAAAACTATAACAAACCTTGTTAAGACTAACTGATTATGATATAAATTTGTTAAAAACATTTTCGTCTGCATAATTGTATAACATATTTATAACAAATTAAGATATAGAGGGTTATTCCGAGAGTCGAAGTGACGTTTGTCACTTGGTGAAGTGAGAAGAGTCACTTGCAGTGACGTGACTCTCCATTTGATTTGCCCAGGAGAATCACGTCACTGCAGGTGACTCTTCTCACTTCACCAAGTGACAAACGTCACTTCGACTCTCGGAATAACCCTCATAATGCCCTGGGAGACACAACCCGACCAAAAGGGAACAACAAAATTATATCAAGTTTGGTTATTCAGTTACGCTGTTTTTATAACATGGATTGTTAGAGTTTTGATCGCGGATGTTGTTAAAATAACAGAAATAGTAACAAAAAAATACTCTAGAGGTAATAAAATTATAGTAAACTTTGATATAGATATAACATAAACATAACAACCTTTGTAACAGTTTTGTTACGATCTAGCAAAATCATATCAGCTAGTGTTAGAATTCAATTATTTCTTCACGCAGATTGTGCCTCTCATTACATTATATCTAAATTTGTAATAAGTATGTTTTACAATTACTCAGAGCAAAACGTCTTAAACAAATTTAAATCATAATCAGTTAGTCGTTACAAGGTTTGTTATAATTTTGTTATTTTTATGTTATATCCTTCTGGTCGGGAATCTTCGTAAAGAAATAAATTAATTCTAACACTAGCTGATATGAGTTTGCTTCATCGTAACAAAACTGTTACAAAGTTTGTTTTGTTTCTGTTATATATGTAACATAGTTTGCTATAATTTTGTTACCTCTTGAGGATTGTTTGTTACAATTTCTGTTATTTTAACAACATCCGCGATCTGAATTCTAACAACCGCTAATATAAAAACAGCGTAACTGAATAACAAAACCTGAAATAATTTTGATGCTTCCTTCTGGTCGGGTTGCCATTTTTTTGATAACCTAGCGAAGCAAGTTTTTTCACACACAACCTGTCCACGTAAAATTTCTCCCGCCGTGAAGATTCTCCATCTTCTCTTGAAATTATCGGTACTATTTGATTTCTTCTTTGTTTTGAAGAGTTTCCGCTTAACTAGAGCCCAGTAACTATAAATGAGAAGAAAAATTAGTATTTTCCATTTAATTCCAGCTACCTTTGCTTATCTTGACAGATACGCATATTTCGCCAACAATGCGCAGACTTCTTCAGTGTCTTGTACTAATAACTCGACTGGCCCAGTACTTCTTTATTGGGCGAAGTTCTGGACAGTTTGGTAGATTGGCTGTTTTTGGCACTCATTTGACCTCTTTCGCCTTATATAATTCGCATAGTGACAAGAGGCCAAAGCAGGCCAAAACTGAGTTGGACAGTCGTGGTTTCTGGAAAACGGTAGCTACCGTATTGGCAGACATGTTTTCTCGTACACATCATTATTGATAGTGCCGGTGGAGAAGAAACTTTTAATAAGTGAAGGTATGCAGAGCTTGAAACAATAGGTCTTGTATATTTGAAGAACTGGTTTGAGACTGGTCAATTGTAAAAAATAACACTTTTAGTAACTAAGAGGTAGCTAGGGAAGACTATGGCGATCGCCTACTGTTGACACAAACGGTTGCGCCGGGTTGCTTCGTCTTCACCCCCTCTCAATCGTTTAGTCCAAGGAAACGTCGCAGATTTCGGAACCGGGAAGTATCTAACGCCTTAGTGAACAGATCCGCAAGTTGGTCCTGGGTGCTCATCGGCTCGTTTTGCAGTCGTCCTGCTTCCACGTGGTCACGGATAAAAATGATGCTTGACATCAATATGCTTGCTGTGTTTCGTCTCACGATTTTTGGCCGTACCGATGCAACCACGGTTGTCCTCATAGATAATGACGGGTTTCACCGTTATCTTCGGGTCTCCGAGGTTCGGATGCTGCTGCGCTCAAAGGCAACGTATTCGGTTTCGCTTGAAGATGTTGCCACTGTCGTTTGCTTCCTGCTCGACCATGACACGGTTGATCCGAAGACTTTGAAGAAGAAGCCACTAACGGATTTTCGGTGCTTGGTAACCGCTGCCCAGTCTGCGTCTGCAAATCCCATCAGCGGTTCTGCAGCTTCTTTCCGTCTGTATTCCAAGCAGAGCCTCTGCGTCCCTTGCAGGTATCGTACGATCCGCTTAATCGTCTTCCATTGATGATCGACTGGATTCTGCTGGAAACGTCCCATGTAGCTTACCGGTTAGCAAATATCCGGACGCACACACAACATGGTGTACATCATACTACCCAGCAGCTCTCTATACGGTTCCTTCGTCAATAGCCCGTCCCGCTTCAGTTGGAGTCCTTTCTCCATCGACGCTGTAGATACCCTTTCACAACCAAACGAGCCTTGTACCCAAGTAGCACACTACGGTCATAATTAGTTGTAGTAACATGATTATGACTTAGCAAGTCATATTTATGTTATCTCAACCGAATGGCAACAAGTGTGCTACTAGGGTAGCGTTCTTCCTTGCCGTTGCTGTCCTCCTTCACACGAAACACCCATATCGACCGCTCCGGTTTGACACTCCGGGGACAGCGTTGTAATTTACATACTTGGTTCACCTCTATCGAATCCAGTCCCTCATGAACGGCCTTCAGCCAACGGGTACGGTTTTCTCGGCCTCCGATATCATTGTAGCAGTTGGAGACATCTGTAAAAAAATGAGAAACTCACCTTCGCTGCGCCTCAGCAACGGTTGATCCTCATCCTCGGATTCGTGCTGTTCTAGTTGGGAGCGCCCCGGTGTTGGTGGAGTCTATAGTCTCGTCAGCCGCGTCGGGATCGTGATCAGCATCCGATTCGATTTCAGCATCCGATCCGATTTCAGCATCTGATTCGATTTCCTCGGGACGGTTGGGGTTGCCATCCTCAGCATCGAGATCACCTGCTCCCTCTTGCTTGGAAGGGAAACACACGACCAGCGGAGAATCCTTCTTCTCAGGACATTTCTGGTACGGAAAGCAATTTTCGTCGCACTTCACATCACCAGCAATGATGATCTTTCTCGCGGCACGATCCCACAGTCGATAGCCATTTGAAACATATCCAACCATCACGGTCTCCCGGCTCCTCGCATCGAGCTTCTTGCGCTGCTGATCTGGTATCCAGGCGTAGGCTTTACACCCGAGCACACGAAGTTTCTTCAAGCACGGTTTGCTCCCATACCATGACTCAGCAGGGGTTACCGTCTTGGGCGAGGCTGCCGTCGGGCTCTAATTGACGAGGTAGACGGCGGTGAGGACTGCCTCGGGCCACATAATCTTGGGAATGCTCAACTTGACCAGCATGGAGCGGACCTTTTCGACCACAGTTCGGTTGAACATTTCCGCAACGCCATTCTTCTGTGTCGTGTATACCACCGTCGGTTTGATTTGACTTATTCACGGACAATTTGGAGAATTCATCGCCTTTTCCACAAATTGGACATTGTTCTCTTCATCCCAGTCCAAGTTGGCACGCGCATAGTGGCAGGATGCCAAATCAGACCAAAACAGTGTCGAACCTTTGTGTTTTCGGACTAGTGGCAGAATTCGTTTCTGTAGGTATTGCTTTCGGTACATTTCGGCATTCATATTTGCGGTGTCGATTTAATACTGCACTGGAAAATTGTTTACCAAACCTACACATTTTTTTCCCCAATTTTTCGCAAAATTCGGATTCTCCAAATTTGCATTTCGCACATGTTTGTTTCCGGTACGTCTTCGGGGAATTTTGCTCCATTGCGTGTTTGACCATTCCAATCGTTGTTCCACACTTTTTTGCGCGATCTCTGATGGCTACCTCCTTTTTCTTTCACAAACTTTGCAAATTTGTTTGTCCTTATTTGGGTTTGACGCACCTGTTTTTCTATCACGCCCGGTAAGTCCTTCAATGAGTTATGCATAACTAACTGGTTGATCGCATTTTGGACCGCACAGACACTAACACCTTCTTCTTTTGCTAATTTTCTTAGCGACAATCCCTTTTCAGTGCAGTACTTGGGGACAATCGATCTTCGCTTTTCTTCCGTAAGACCTCGCTTTGTTCCGCAAAGTAAAACTTAAACTTTAAAGGAAGGTTTTCGTTAGTTTACAAGGCAAACAACATATTGACACTAAACCGCTGTCATAATAAATCATACACTCCCGTTTTAATGTACTCAATTTTTTCACGAAAAGTGTATAACTCAAGTTTTGAGCAAATCAACATTGTACGAAAATTGAGTAACATTTCCGTGAGAGAAAAAGAGATAGTATACAATTGTACTCAAAAATTTAGTAAAATGAAAGGCGAGTGTAGTCTTTTTCATACAGAACCTCAAACGTGTACTCATAATTCAGTCCTACTAACTCGCGAATGCATTTCCGGGCCCTTGTTTCTGTGCGTTGCTTCTGTTCTGTTTGGCGATGTTCTGCTGCTTGTAGGTCTTCAGGTTGTTCCGTTCCTTGATACGTTGAATCATTCCGACGCTGGATCCTGCTTTAATTACCAAATCACGTTTCGACATTGATTCGTTCTTCCGAGTTAGAGCTACCACTTTCTGATCCAGTTTAGGGTTGGAAGATCCGGGTTTTCTGCCTCTTCCTGGCAGTTCTTGCAAAGAACTAGGTTACGATGGATTTTACACTCGTGTGATGAATTCCAAAGCACTTCGCCAATTGTCGCATAGTTACACCCTTTTCACGTCCAAAACCTAAATTTTCACAACGTTTTCAATGCACGAGATTTTCAAAACGAAGAATTCAAACCGTGCAAACAAGTAAACAAACGAAATATCACAGTCAAACGTACAGCATGCTATGACGAACACATTAAATCCATGTTCAGTCATGGATTTGTCTAGGAATCATGTTGGAGCGTGAATTCACTTTATGCTTCCCTTCTGCTCCTTTCAAACAGCTGATAATTTTTCTCTATTATTTCAGTCCGACTGGATCAACGCGTTGAATGCAATGAAACAGTTGGGTTCAGATGGCGTTGTTCTTTGGGGCAGCTCATATGATCTCAATAGCAAGTATGTACACTGATTTACCTTTTCATCAACAGATCTTCAATAACCCCATCACTACTTTTCAGGCAAAAATGTGTACCTCCTTCAAACCTACATGGACACAACGCTGGGACCTATCCTACAATCCCTTCAACAGCGATACTTTGTCGAAGGACTCAAATCAAGAGATGAACCATTGTAGGAAACAAAACACAAGCAGCGACTCATCGAATCCAAAAACCAACGGCAGTATTCATTGCACCTTGCACCAAATAAAAATAAAAAACATCCATGATCAACAAATCCAAATCAATCCATTCTAGAGTGTAGACTTTGTAGTTAGTTGCTAAGGCCACGTAATGATAGGATATTATATTCACCTTTTATGAGCGAGATATTTGAGGAATAAAAAAATCATGTGAAGTATTCCTATATACGTTTCCACTGGAATCCGGAACCCCGAAAGTAATAGTCACTGATCCTCGAATTGGATTCCAAATTATAACCGGACGTCAAAAATTACCTTCGGTGATTTATGGATGCGAAGATGGTCATACACACTTGAAAGTAGGCGTTGGCGAAAAAACAAAAAAAGCTCATCTTCGCTACTTCCATACGAATGGATATGTTCATTTCTCATGAATGGCTGAATGGTTGAAAATTGATGCGCTTTTCACTTTTTGTCCCAGTTCCGGCCCTCCAACTTCGTCAACTCTCGTCACGCGTCATTCACGCACGCAATAAAAGCAAGTACCAACCGAGCGACAAGTCCACACGCGCTCTCGTCGGGCTCCGATGATACGCAGGAATGTTTCCCGTGTAAAATGGTCCGATAATACGATTTCGGCTGGTGCCACAACCACCACCAGCACTCCGGTTCACAATGCGAAATTATGGGAAAGGAAATCTGCTCGCGGAGCCGGCGAAAAACGATATTTTGCTGACGCGCGTTCGAGCATCGGGTAGATCTGCGCGCCGCCGCTGCCACTCGCGCGACCGGCGCGTCGTTGCATTCTTGCCCGCGCCGCCGGGCACTGGGGAGCGCGCCGATGAAATTTTTTCACCGTGTATGTATCCCTTGAGTTATGTTCATAAGCCTTTAAAAATCTACTTTATTACACCCGCAAAGCCTATAATTTACTGGAAAAAACACGTAACCTTCCGATATTAAAAACAATTTGCAAGGTACTGACGTTACAACATTCACTACAAAACATATTAAAGTAATAAAACCATTTGGAATCACATGAATTATAGATAAAAATTCAAGTGAAATTATAACATAAATTCATTTAGAATCTACATGAATTTATAGGTGAAAATTTTTCGATAGATATTACAAGCAAAATCAGATTGATGCATACTGAATTGCGTATGTGGAGACTGTTGCTGAATTCGGACATTCCGTCTAATTTATTGATATTAAACAGGTGGTTGTCATATATTCTACCAGCGCAAATTGTTAATTATGTTTTATAGAAGGTGGAATCGACGAGTTCGATTTGTTAACGATATCTACCGAAGTCGAGTTATTAGTACGAGACACTCAATAAGTCTGCACATTGTAGACGAAATATTACGTATCTGAAGATAAGCGTATGTAATTGAACGAATATGATACTAATTTTTCTTCTAATTTCTAGTTATCTCCGAAAGTTTACAGAGAAAGTGCGTGTTGAGGGCGGATGGAATTGGCAGGAAATTTAGGAGCAAATTTCTGCCTGGGGAACTCGTTATGCATGTACTAAAGTGTATTCCATAGATTGTGGCTCCAATATTTTTATTTTTATTTAATTCTCAGAAATCATCAGTTATTAAGAGTGCAGCCGTTCGAGATTCAAGGAGAACTTCGTTTTAATGAAGGTCTGTAACATCAAATGTTTGTAGTCTAAAATATCTAATCCACGTGTTTCTTTTTATAACAAGCGATAATCCAGCCAGATCCTTCAGTTCCTGAAACAATATTTTATGATGCAGTTTGAGAACCATGTGATGTTTTTGTACGAGATTCTAGAAATAGTGGGTCGATACGCCAAAAATATTTTTGTTGCTCAGACCTGGCAGGTATATATTATGATCATTACTACATATGAAGCTTTTAGAACAAAAAAACATTCCGGTAGATATAATTGCACTGAAATGGCATTGATAGCTTCCGCTGCATTACAATTTTATTGAAAACAAGTTTTATTTTCGTATGAAAATAGTTTAAACATATGTAATTTGTAGTGTATTTAAGTAATAAATAGGTATAAGAACTAATTCGTATTCAAATGTATTTTTTGCAAAATAAATTAATTAGTTTTCTTAAATAATGTTTTTTACATTTCATATGCCACAAAACAAATACTAAAATTTTAGTAAAAATAATAAGTGAAACTTAGCCGAGAAAGTGCAGTAATGTAAAAGCTGCATTTTCTTCCAGTGAATTGGGCGAAGTTTTTTCTTCACTTTTTGAGTACAGATTTTCACTAGATGTTATATGAAAAATTAGTGAAAACTACTAAAAGCCTATACTTTCTATTAGAGTTGTATGTGATTTAGTCAAAATTTTTGAATCGACTTTACGGCGATAAACGTAAAATTTAACTGGGAGGCCGTACGGGAAAAATCTATGTATGTTTCTATGAATATCTAAGTGAAAATTTTCTGAGGCAATATGACAAATCAAGCAACAATGCATAAGGTCCTATAACATTGGAAGACTCTTTTGTAGACTTTCTTTGCATTCTCATTATTGGTAAATATATGTTCAAGTATTATTAACATGAGTACGGTAGTATAAAGTGTGATTAAGGATCCAATACGTCGAAAACATTAGCAAATCGTTTAATAGACAAACTCTTAACCAAAGAGAAAGTCGACAAAGAGAATCTCTAATGCATTGTTCAGCTCGAAATGATGACATCTCGGTGCGATGTGCCATCCAGAGAGTGTGCGTGTGCGTTGGTGATCAGCTTTGTCGTTTCTTTCTAGAAACTGCAGTCAGGGTTGCCACTAGGGGCAAGACACTGAGCAATCCTGAGCAAATATGAGTATCTCTTATTCACTGGATTCATATTGTCTTATTGAACATTCCTACCTTATGTGAAGCTTGGTTTTGACAGGGAAATAACCAAAACAAGAAATGTCTGTCGTGCAAGTCTACCGTATCAACATTGTGGTAATCATCAAGCAATTTTGTGAGCTATTATGACAAACCCACGGAGTTCAGGTTCTCTGTGGGTTATGTAGCAATAAGCTAACGTTGAAACTGTCAAGCAGTACGGCATTAAAAGATTGCTTCTACAGGAATGCAAATCCGGGCAGAGATAAATGTTGTACGGAAATTCGATTTTGAACGTCCCGTAGGCAGAATGAGGAGGCTATCAGGACTAGACTTCGATTTTGCGCGGAGTATAGGGCGCTTGAGGAGAATTTACTACCAACTAAAAATCATTTGGATTACTGATGACATTCCTTTTCTAATATAAGTATAAGACAGAAAGAGAAATGTTGGAGATCACATCAGTATATTGTAGTTTTAAACTTAATTGAATTTGATTTCATATTAAACCCAACACCTGACTTATCTAAACGCAAGACAGCAAGAGAGTGTTTCGCACGACCGATAACCGAAAGTCACTTATCGCCGCTGTGAAGGGAATGGAAATATTATAAATAAATCAGTACAAAAACATACGTTGAAGTGGACAGTACTACGGTAGTTCGTTCTTTTGGTTAGTTGATGACAAATCCTGCTAAGTGTCAAGCAAAATTCACAACTTTCACTTTGCACGCTCAGTTTTTCGTTTTCAGTGAAACGGCAAAGTTTCCACACAGAATTTAGTATATATTTGCTGGCTTGTTTGGTGGAGTGCTTTGCATCGTGGTAACTGTTTCAGAGCTAATTAATGAATGAAGTAAGTCCTTCGAGTGAACGGTAAGGTAGATCGATAACAGGAACTTCAGTACTCCATTGACCATCAAATTTAGACTAACATTTGAAAAGGGCGGAAGCGCCAAAATGTAAACAAATCATATTATATTATATTTAGATTTAACAATTTCAGAACAACTAATTTACCTTGACAATGACATCAAAATCAATTATGCACATTCTTAAACAAGAAGAATAATTTATAACGTTCTTCCGAATCACACATTGCTTTAGTTATTTAGCTGTTCCGCCACTTGATTTGAGTTTGCTTCAAATCCTGGCAAAAAGTTCAATATTTTAGGCAAACACTATTCTAATCATCATATACTTATTTCGACTTAAACTTACAATATATATTTTCGAATTTTATGCGTATATATAACTTTATTTTTATAAAAACTTGGAAATAACCATTACGCCCTAATCACTGAGCAGAAGTCATTTCGCCGCATATTTTCGCCCGTTATAAATTTAAATTGGAATTATGCCGTGGAGATAATGTTGTTGATTTCCATTGAGTGTTGTTACGCCGTCGATAGGTTGCTATGGATAACGTTTCATGGAGCTTGATTTTGCTTCACGCTGAAGAAAACAAGTTCAAATCGGAAAATGCCAAGTTAGTGCTGAGAATTTATCAATTAAGTACAGTTCAAATGTGTTCTTAACGCGGATATAATTTTTAGAAGCGACAACGGATACAGCGGGTTTTATCGACGGCCGGAGTTCAGCTTGAGTGCATATGAGGTTATAAATGGGAACCCTCATTTTCACTCAACTCCTTCACATGCAGGTCCAACAGGGGAATTTAATTCCTCCGGCAGATGCACCCATTCAAACCACGTAAGGCAGGGTCTTACGCACGGTCGATCCGTTTTTGACGTTCCGTTCGTCGAATCGTATCGCATGGATACCGCACTGCTAGCATCTACTACGGAAGGTAAGAACTTTCAATACAAACCGATCCATTTGTTAAGATTTGTTTTTCAAAACCTCCCCGACAGAATTCTTCTATACCAGTGCCAATCGGTGCCAGCTCATCATCAGAATCCTTCCGTGCAGTTCCGTAGAAGAATTCATTCGGCTACAGATTCAGCATTCAGCGAACAACGATTTCATGATCTCAGGCCTTTAGATTTGTCACGAATGAATGAATCGGTTGTATCATTTGCTGATGTTCTGTCATCGACGCCTATTTCTCAATATGGAGTCCCAAGAAACTTACGACCATTGGATTTATTGATGTCTCGTATTGGAGAATCTCCTCTTGATTGCTCCATCCGTAACGCAGAAGTCGATCCTTTAAACTTGGTAGTGAGAACATCACAACCAAAAAGTTTTACACCGAAGATGAAACGTGCCCTCGACTTCACCTGCCGCCGTAAAATATGTATGTTTTGCCCTAATTAACTCACTTATTAGGTTGGTTGTATTAATTTATCTAATTCTTACAGCTGGGCTGACAACACAATCAACATTCCCTGCAAGGGAACAATTTCAAGGCCATATACCTAATTCTGCGGACTCAGGAAACAATTTACCAGTACTCAATGGAAATAAAGGCGTCACCAATTGATGGTATGTTGAGATGTACAATTTATTGAGTGGCAGTTCACTTATTATGTAACGAAAAAAGAAATATTTGTCCAGCGATTTGAGTATAAGTAAAATGTACGAATTGAACGTTACTAAATGCAATAAAGATTCAAAGCCTAGGGTGCACTACAACACGTATCGTATTATTTTTAACGGATTCAATCTTGGCTTTAGAAAGCCAAAAGTTGACACCTGTGGAGAGTGCGATCGCTTAAAAATTCTCATGAAACAGGTGAGCGATGAAGCTGATAAATTGCAGCGCACTATTAGCGACGTTATGTTTAATGCATAGAACAGGAGAAAAATCCTCCATGGTCACCAAAACCGTAATTCATCCAGCCCACAGGTCTCCTCATTCGATGTCGCAGCTTTGGTTCCATCGCGTTGTCTATGTCCATGACTGTAAAAACATGATTAAGAATCCATAATTCAAATAGTACAATAAGAAAAATTTTCATTTGATAGAATGAACTCTTACCTCTAATTTTCCTAGTAGTACCTAGACTCATCTAATTAGTAAAATTAACTGTTTTAGTATGGTAACACTGGGTCGTAATTCCTCGCCACTTGATTAGTATTACTGAAGGGCGTAGGCGTAATAACAAATAAGATGCCAGAATGTCATAACTTAACGGCGTATTTCCAGTGATAGCTGTTTAACAGGCGAAAAACCTAAGGCGTAATAACACTCTAAGAATAAACAGGGCGTATTTTGGTTTTTATCAATTTTTAACTCAATAAAACCTATTTCTGGATAAATTGTGTGAAAAGGTTAAGCACTGCATTATTATAAAAAATCTGAGCACAAAAAATGGTTCATTGGAGCTTTCTATGGAAAATAGGATTTGATTTTCGTTTTCCAATCTTTGCCTCCAGTTTTCTCGGTTTGGTGATTTTGGAATACCGCCCTTTTCAAATGTTAGTATAGAAATACATTTTCATTGAGTAGTTTCACCTTTCATCTGCCAGGATACTGAGCTACCGAAGATCTGGAGAGAAGTTTTCAATAAAGATCGATTAAAGCTTAATTATTTTATTAAGAGCTTCCCACAGTCGAAGCCAACGTTGAATGGGTGGATTCAATCCGAACAATGGGAATAATTAATCTGTTCGGCAGTCTATAAATTTCATATATTTCATCTCTTCTTCGTCTTCCTGCAAGAAAAACAATGAAACAATATTAAACAATCTACTTGCCAATTCCTCCTCCAAATACTGCGACCTATCTTGCC
Source organism: Aedes japonicus (assembly GCA_034211315.2). Taxonomy (NCBI): domain Eukaryota; kingdom Metazoa; phylum Arthropoda; class Insecta; order Diptera; family Culicidae; genus Aedes; species Aedes japonicus. Next base: position 20,289 of record JASCZW010002591.1, read on the forward strand.
TAAAATGCGAACTTCTTATGGTACGATAGTAAATAATTTTCCAAGACAGTAAACATACTGCTGTTATTGGTTGCTAAGGTTGCCACCGTTGCCACCGTCACATTCAAGCAGTTTGATGGAAGGTGATGCATTCTGAGCAAATGTGAGTTTTATGATCAAATATGAGTAAAGTTGTTGTTTTCATTCTCGCACACGTTTTTTGGCATTCCCACCACTCTTTATCTTGGGGGGTGAAGAACATCATAGAGTGAGCAAATTTGATGAATCCTGAGTAAATTTGAAGACAAAAGTTACTCACTAGAAAGCTGTCTTGCGCCTTGGGTTGCCATTAGGTTTTGAAAAATATCTGGCATGTCACAAATAAAAAATCTGGCAAAATCTGGCAATACACAGAAATGTAAAAATCTGGACTAACAATTAAAAGGGTCCAAGAGGTTTTACAAATGTTGATAGGCCCTTTGCAAATGTTGTCTCAAAATAAGTAATTTTTTGACTCGTATAGTCTGTTTGACCAATGCCAAATATATGAATATTATTTGACCAAATATTTGACCGACTACCTATTCGCACAACATAGCTACAAATCGTTTTCATTGGACGAGAACTGCACACGACATAGTTGCACTTGTTATTTTGCGGAATCCAGTTTCAATATGAAAAAGTGACATGAATGCTCAAACGAATCAACAAAATAAACGTCAAAACCTTGTGAAAACGTAATGGGTAAGAATTGTTCACACTAATACATCAGGGTTCATTAATTTGTTATTTCACCACTGAAAATAGTATGAGCACATCAAAAGCGTGGATGTAAAATAAGCAGTCACGCAAATCACTTAACGCTTTACATTCCCGCTTCACTTTACTCAATTTTTGAGTACAATTGTATACTATTTCTTTTTCTTTCACGAAAATGTTACTTATTGAGTAGATCCACTTTTTACGAAAATTGAGTAACATTTCTGTGAGAGAAAACGAGATAGTATACATTTGTACTCAAAAATTGAGTAAAATGAAGCAGAAGTGTAGTGGAGTGGGATTGAACTACGCTTGTTTTTTTGAATCTGTTCTAATTTCAAAAAGTCTTGCATTTTGCAGGGTTTCTCTTTTTGTCTTTTTGTCGATAAAAGTCGGCAGTGCCAGATAAATCTGGCATAATGGCACCCTG
>JASCZW010002592.1:0-55979 GCA_034211315.2 Aedes japonicus
TAATGTCACATCGGTTTCTCAGCCATCTGTGAACCGATTTCAGTTCTGTTGACGGCAAATGGAAGCTACAACATTCCCATAGAACGCTATTGTTTTTCATTCGGACATTTCGTTACAAAGATATGAACGAAACAGTACTTGATGTACATTAATTGTTATGTTATATATTCTCCGTGCGAGGAGTAACGATTATGATGTAGAAGGAGATGTTCGCTCATCACCATGAGGCACCAAGAGTGAACAACAATGTGTTTGGCTAGAATGAAAGATATGAAGAGAAAAATTTGATAGTTCCGCTAGTGTGCGGCAGGCTTGGAAATATAGCAGATGTTTTAGGAAAATTGAGCGAAAAGGGCATGTGTACAGTGGTACTCGAACCAACGACATTTTGCCTAACATCCCACTGTGGGGTAGGTTGAAACCTTTGTTGGTGCCAAATCAAAGCTATGAAATTTCCAAATAACTGGTCAAAATTTCATTATGATTGGATACTCCTTCATGGAGATATGACCAAAACAATACATGAGAGCACATAATTGTGAGATGACAATATACTCGTTGCAGTGCAAAACAAAACAAGACCAATCACACCAATCGATGCCGCTTGCATTCTATTGTGTCGCATCTGGTGCGTTGTATAGCACATACAGCGGACTAGCCACACTATGCAACTGTATAGAATTAGAGCAGCATCGATTGGCTCGAGTGGTCTGGTTTTGAATTGCAACGAGTATATTCGAAAATTACACAAAGTCTCCATTTACTATTTTCAACGAATATGTACTTATTAAGCATCTTGAATCCATATCGATAATCAAAATTAAAGCTCAGGATTGAAGCTTTGTTAACGCCAAATTCAAGTTATAAAATCTTTAAATAACTGTTCAAAATTTCTTTATGATAACTTCCCTTTTTACCCTTCTCACATCAATAGAAGGGTATTAAGATCGCTTGAAACTGGACTTTTTATCCGAGGCCCACAGTGTATGTGTGTGTGTGCGTTACAAATAATGTCACATCGGTTTCTCAGCCATCTGTGAACCGATTTCAGTTCTGTTGACGGCAAATGGAAGCTACAACATTCCCATAGAACGCTATTTTTTGTTCATTCGGACATTTCGTTACGGAGATATGAACGAAACAGTACTTGAAGGCCTATTATAATAGTAATCAAACAGTTTAGTCTCCGATTACATACTGAGCTATTTGTGTACCGATTTTAGTTTTGTTGATCCCAAATCAAAGCTATGAAATCTCCAAATAACTGGTCAAATTTCATTATGATTGGATAATCCTTCATCGAGATATGACCAAAACAATACCTGAGAGAACGAGAGCAATGGGTTGTGAGATGAAAATATACTCGTTGCAGTTCAAAACCAAACAGTACCACTCACACCCATCGATGCCGCTTGCATTCTATTGTGTCAAATCTGGGGCATTGTATAGCACATACAGCGGACTAGCCACACTAAGGGCATTTGCAATCCTGATGAATATTCTGATCTAAAATCAACATGTTTAAAAAAATTAGATCTGCTAATTTAAGATCAAAATAAAGAATATTGCACCGCTGATCTATTTACGTTGATCTATTTGCAAAAAAGGAAATGGCAACCCGGATGGATGAAACGTCATCTACTTGTTTATTGTGTTTTGTAAATTCATGTTTGGTTACCGGAACACTGATAATAAAGATATATCATTATTCGTTGTTTTGTGGTGCGTCTAGAACGACTTATTGCAAGCTCCTTTGAACCGACGATGCAACAGTTTGATTCCTGTAGAGCCCGGAATGTGATCACGGTCCGTAAATTAATATACAACTTGTAAATGTGGGATGGCATTCATCGGTTGATTTATTTATCTCGTTTCCAGTGCTATCGGCTGCAGTGAGTTATTCTCGTTCATTCCGTGCGATGAGGACCTCAGACTTAAATCACCCTGATGGAGGCGTTCTCTGCTTGAGTTGCAGTCAATTCAAACTGTGACCATCGGCATACCAAAATGTAACCGACATGGAGATTACATCTAACGTACTGAAGAAAGCTAGAGAGAAATTTCATTATTTGCAGCGATGATTTGGGTAGGCATGTGTGCTAATAAAAAGGAATGAGTTATGACTTCCAGAACCGAAAATGAACGTGAATTCGGTGCAATATGCTCTTCCAATGTTGATTGAGAAGAAAATGATAATGTCGGGACAACTGTGGCAGTAGGCAGCAGAGCCAGCAAACAATTTCATATTCAGTTCTTATTAATCGAAAACATAGGAACAATTGACGGGTTTTATTTTTATTGTCCTAGGACATTTTTGATGTGAACATACACTATATCGGCGAAAGGTTTGTAAGGACCATCGAATATGGGGACAAATAATCGTTTGACACCATCAACAAATGTAAATAGGGCTGAGATTATCGGACGTTTGATCAATGTGTCCTCATGCAGTTGCTCCAGATCACTTTCTTTAATATTGCAGAGTTCAAAACGTCCTTTACGATCAATACTTCGTGGATTTCCACATTTTCTTGCTAAACTCCAATGAACGCAAGTTCTCCTCGACTCAAAATGTCCGGTAAATCCTTGGCAAACACCGAGAAATGGGTTCGGATTAGGTTTGAAAGTAGATAACATATATTTTCTGCTCGGTAGATTTTTTATTATATGATGTTTTTTTTTAATGATTATGAAGGACGTAATGAGCATCATAAACCCCCAACACTACGCCGGTTTTAATTTAGTATGTTATGCTAGTGGCATATGTAAATGTATTATAATGATTGAGCATAACACTGCAATTGCAAATTTGTTTTAATTAATCTAAACGTATTGAAAACTAGATTGCCTTTTCAGACGAAAATTGTATCTTTCAGCGCCATCCTTTGGTTTGATCTGGTCCGCGTTTTCGGAGAACTGTTCTTAGGATCATAAAGAAATGTACGTAGTAGACAAAATAAGATTTAAAAAATAACCAAAGTTGTGCTGATATTACAGAGAAAAAAAAATTCAGCGCAAAGGGCAATATCTTGTTTTTCTGCGAAGAAATTGTTATAATATCTCGACAACTTATTCAAAACGACGTATCTGATTTTGTAAATAAGGAGGGTAAGTAAGGTTCAAACGCAAATTTCTCAAAAACTCTCGTCAACCTCACGGAAAGTAGCATTATGTTAGCAATATGTTATTTCTTGTGTTTCGGTCCTGGTTTGCATGAAAGTGCTAAAAGTGTTAAGAGAATTTAACTTTTTAATCTTACTTTCCCTCTTAGGTTCCACAATAAGATGCGTCGTTTTAAACAAATTGTCGAGATATGCCGACGTCTAGGCTGATATACTAAAAAGTTGTTTTTTTTTCGATTCCTGAAATCCAATCAGGCTGTTAATCGGTAAACATGGAACAATGTTTATTGTTATTGTATGTGGTACCATTTTCGATGTGATGTACCTAATACCTAAACTATTCTTTTAGAAAAATACAATCATACGAAACCTAATTTCTTCCGCATTGTACGCATGTAGAGCGGTAATATAGTCTTCAATTTACATTGTTCTTGTATGCTTGCTACCGGTTTCAATCTTCTCCAATATTACTTGATCCCATTCGGTGTAGTTGATTGGAGGTGGTTGATTCCGTGGCTCAATTCTCATCACACGCTCTCCTTCTTCGGAGGCGGTTGGAAATTGTTCTTCTCCACCTTCATCAAAATAATGTCTACTTGGGTGTGTTTACGTTTAATCTACAGTAAAGGTTATCTCCGGGCTTGGTAACCAATCGCTAGGCGAAAGAAAGTTCGATGCGGCAAAAGTTTGGACACGACCGGTGAACTGATCTGGTAGAGCATGTTTGCAACGCAACAATCGAAAAGGTGCAAATCCGATTTCAGCACGTCACCTATCTGGGTCTATAGCTTTGCATGCATTAGTGTATACACTGCACACGCTTCTGAAGTTCCGCTACCAATCTTGAAACGATTTCACAGGCAACGACTTTCTTCACCAATCATGTTACCGGTACTTGTACCAATTTCCAGAACAACATCCGTAGGACGTAAGTCGGCTTTCTCCAATATGGATGTCACTGTGTGCGGATTCTTGAGTAGGTATTTGATGATCGAAGTCCTTGATGCAAACAATTCCTATGTGGATAACATTGATTTATGCTTCCTATGACACAATGATTATGAGCAGCTTACCTTGCAGGCCACATCCGTATAGACACGGGATTGCTTTTCCACTCGTTCTTTGGGAATTTTGGAAGATGGTCTTTTACGTTAATTTGAATGATGTAATAGTTGAATAAAACAGAATCTTAGCCATCTCCTTCCAGTTAGTATCATTCTAATTCAAGAACGATTCCATGAACGCTGTGGATCAAAAAGTAGTTCATTTAGGAGACTACACGTGATGTAATCACACAGTTAATGGTACATACCCATCATGAGACCATCATTACAAAGAATAATATTTCCCTAACATGATGGTGGTGCTAGTTCCGCGAGTATGCTTAGAGTTTTGAGAAATGTACGCTTCAATCTTTGTTAGTAAAATCGGATACGTTGTTTTGAATAATTTGTCGAGATTTGGATCACGTTACTCATAAAAATTCCGACCAGACGAAGAATGACGTTGAATTTCAGTTTTCGCTGTACGACTCGGAATCTGGTAGCTTTTGATAGGTAGTTAGATTAATGTCTGCAACAATGCAACAAAACTGACCGACAAGTTACATTTTCCTGGGTCCATTCAAATTCAAAGTATAACTTGCATGAATAGGATTCATTGTGAACCATATTAATTTATCGACTAGTTTGAGGATGAATTGGATTATGAGTTCCTGTTTACTTAAAAAAATTCTCCAGTTTTAATAGGGGCCTCCGATTGGGGTAGAATTTGGCCATCTCTAGAAGTTCCCTGTGCTCCTCGATAATTCCGTTGCCCATAGTTAGACAATCAGTTCAAGTTGAATTTCATTTCTAGTTAAAAAGAAATCAGAATTATTTATATTATCAATCATTGATAAGTTTGTTAATTGCCTTTTGGAAGGCCGCACATTAGGTGATAAGTAAGAATCCTTTTCGGCAGGAATGTCACCAATCGCAAAGCAAACAGCGAGAAATTTTCCCGACCAGCACTTCGTATGCGACGCTAATATGTTTCAACACAACTTCCGGAAGTTTTTTTTTAGTTCTCATATGAACTTCGTTGATTTTATAAATGGCCAGCTGGTGACTAAAGTGTTTATCAAATCCGGCCACGTTTTCCATCTTGAGGTACAAATATTAAAAATAACAACGCTAAAATATCCCGGTTCCACTGAATTTGAGGCTAAAACACCGAAGAAATATAAACGCGTTTAGTTTTCTTTGCTTGACAGATATCATACAGGCACAGTGATATTGCTCAAGCATTGTTGCCTGCTTCATGATAAAAAAAATTGATCAAGGAAAAGGGTGATCCAAAACATGCATCATTTGGATCAGCTTTCATGGATGATGCAAAAATTTAAATCAGATTGTGGTATAAAACCCAATATAGAACACCGCGGTGCAAGAATTTAGATCCCTTCAGATCTAAATATTTAGATCTATACCAGTTTCCCATCAGGATTGGAGGTGCCCTAAGCGACTCTATACACAGAAAAAATTCTTGTAGTAAAAACTACCATTTCAACCGACTATGCCTATCTTTAAAACTACCATAAAATTTCAGTCCAATTTACTACGTTTATGGTAAAACCTTCAACATTTGTGGTATATTTGACAGACCTCATATTGATATCAACCGCAACATGGTTGATCTAATCGTAGGCATGGTAAAATCAAACGCATTTATAGTCAGCTGAAAATTGTTGGTGATTGCGCTTAATTTAACCCTCGAAATGGTAGTTTCTACTGCGACTTTTTTTTTGCGTGTATACATATATATCGATTCCACGGGAAAAGAATAGAGTTAAAAAAAAGTTGTCCGATTATGCTCAAAATCGCTTGGTATGTTCTGCATTGGAAATAATTGGACCCATAACTTTAATTTTTTTATCAGGGTGACCATGTTGGATATAGGGTTACTAGAAAAATCGACATTTTTCGAAATTTTTTATTCTTAAAAAATCATAACTTTTGAACCACTGGATCGATTTGCAATGTTATTTTATAATTAAGAAGCTTATTACTTCTACTTACACTCAAAATGACCCTAATATGGAATAACCCAAAATATGAGTTAAGTTAACTCAGTCGTGGTTGACGCTACAACTCAAATTCGGCATTAGTGCCTCTGCAATCCATATGAGCACTCATGCTGAATTTGGACGCTAACGGACCATTGTGGTTCCAGTTATAGCGTAAACCATGGCTGAGTAAATCCTAGCAATGTTGGTTTTGAACAATTTGAAGCAGATTTATAGTTTTTACATTAAATGGGGTCAGAATTAAACCAGCCTCCCCTATTTTTTATGGGTACATTACTTCACAAATAAAACTAGATTGGTAAACATGGTTATCGTGAATTTATTAGGAATAAGTTTGATAACTTCAATGAAATGATTCCCGCAGTGATTTTGAAGTGATGGGAAATGATGCTCATTCCATGTGTGTATGGGCAAAAAAGTTGAAATTTTCAAACAAATTAAACTCGAAAACAACTCGATGAACATTTGTAATTTTTTGATGTGTTATGTAAAAATGTTTGAATTTTTATTAAAAAAAATATCAAAATAAATAGTCACAACGGTCCGAAATTTCGACATTTCGAAAATCATAATAACGAATATTTTGACCATTTCAGCAAATTTAAGTGCATTAATTACTTTAACCAATATTTTGAGTGAAAACTAGAAGCAATAAGCTTTTTATTTATAAAATAACATTGAAAATCTATCCAGTGGTTCAGAAGTTGATTTTTTTTAAATAAAATTTTTGTAAAAATGTCGATTTTTCTGGAAAAAAAATACGGGTCTAATTATTTTCAATGAAGAACATACCAAGCGATTTTGAACAGAATCGGACAACTTATTTTTTCAACTCTATTCTTTTCCAGTGGAATCGCTGTACATCATATATTGATATGGCTAACAACTGGTTCATACAAGTTTCCCTCCAGATTTGGCGTCGGCCCCTAACCCTTCATTCTCTTGGGTTGCTTGCCCGCGTACCCTTCTGCAGGTTTCTAGCAACGGGCAGCTGCCAGGGCAGTACTGGCCATTGCCGCTCTGCACAGCTCCGTGGCTGCCGAGCGAATGAAAAAAACTTTAAGGTGTTGCCTTTTTATATCGTGCACTGACACGTATGAGAGGTTCCTTACTTAAATTTGAAATATGTGATAGGAAATTTACTCTGAAAAATTGGAATTATAAGACAACACCTCTAATTTGGTTGTTTTCAACAGTTTAAAATTGTTAACGGATAATGTTTGATAATTGAATTGATACGCGGGAATATTTTCATTTGATTGATGTAAACATCTTGAAAATCCATCGAGCATTTATTGAGTTATTAGCGTCTAAGACCAGTAGGTCCCATACAAATACGATTTATTTCTTGGCTCAGTCAGTACTAGCACATCGGTCCCAAGCTCAATAATGCGCCCCTTATAATGAACTCACATGAACACACTCTCAAATATTCTGTCAAAATAACACAGCAAATCAAAACAAAGGCGCAAATATGTACAGCAAGGTGTTAACTTCAAGGTGTATTTCGGACCAAGGGGTTCTACAACAGTGAACAAATTTCAAATCGCTAGTTGCATATTGATTGTTGCTACCCTTGCCGTGATACCAACAATCAATATGCAACTAGCAATTTGAAATTGGTTTACTGTTGTAGAACCCCTTGATCCGAAGTACACCTTGAAGCCAGCACCTTGCTATACATATTTGCGCCTTTGTTTTGATTTGCTGTGTTGTTTCGACAGAATATTTGTGAGCTCATGTGTTCGTGTGAGCTCATTATGAGGGGCGCAATATCAAGCTTGGGACCGAGCTTGGGACCGATGTGCTAGTACTGATTGAGCCAAGAAAAAAAAATCGTTTTTGTATAGGACCTTCTGGTCTTAGAGTTAGTCTATGGTAATACGTAGTCTACGTCAAAAAAAAACAATGACAACTGTAACAACACCGAATACTTCATCATTTCTCAATAATGATGAAGTAACTCGACATGCACTAAACAAAGTATACGAGATATAAGGAAGCGGAACCTATGCTCACCATAGTACATATATTCATCACATTCTGCAGTCATCCAACTTCAAACGTAAAGAGATGTTTAATTTCTCCAATAAAGAATATATAATCCTGGCAAATAAAATTAAGTCTTGAATATAATTAAAAGCAACAAAAACGTTTCGGAGACTTAAATTTCGTAAAAATAATGAGCAGTCAGATTTTCAACACAATTTCTTACCTTTGCACTACAAATTCGTCGTATTGATCTAACTGTACTAGGGAATATACTCGAGCCAGACTCCAAGTTTTCTCTTCGATTGCACCCGAGTTTCTACGAATATCTAAAATACTAGAAAACTATGGGATTAATTTTCACAATAAATTAAATATGTTTGCACCTATTCTGAACCGTGTTAACAATCGACGTAATCGGTTGATGTTGCCAAACTATTTTATTATGGCTCTTATTAGAGTGAAATGAGTTTGGCAGTACTTCAATATCACTTTTTTGTGGGAGTGCTACAAATCATCCAAAGTTGAACTATTTTATTTTTTCTTAGATTAAATTAATAATAACATACTTCTAAGAGCATTTCCAGGAGTGTTGTAGTTCTAGATTCATTTTATATGTCAGTTATAAATTTTTCTCTTGGGAAAATATATAACAAACATACCCTCTCTTCAGCAGCAGTTCCAAATGTTGTTCTAAACCTAAAGACTTGAATGTGTGTGTATAATTGATGATAAATATATTTTAATTGTTCACGAAATAGGAAAAGACATTGAAAATGACTGACGAATGGTACGAATTTATCACCAGAGATTTTTGAAGATACGACGGATTTGGATTTAACTTTTCAGCTGGTTTAGGGCAAGTATATGAATATTTTCTGTTAAGGTGTAACTTAACTAATTCATCTAAACAGAAAGAACGAATCCTCCATGATGAATTTCTAGAATTTCTATTTCTAGAATCCTCCATAGCTATTGTCTAATTCGAGATTTTTTTTTTCCGTCGCATAGAAAACTGCGAAGAAGCCTAGAAGCGGCTAGGCTCATTACCAGGTCGTCGTTATGTTCCACGGAACTTTGAGTTGGAGCACCAGATGATAATCGACCACTATTTCTCACCGACATCTACACTCAGCGAAATTAGCTTTCGAAGTCCATAAGAATGCATTATGATTATTTGCTATAAGAAATCAGGATGAATTTTATAAACTTATCTTATGAAATATGATGATGTCGAAAAAATAGAAATATGGAGCAACCTGGATTCGAACCTTGAAACTGCAATGATGATTATATTCAAATCGCGATTCCCCGAAGCGAACGAAACACAAGGAATTCTGCCACACAATTGTAGAAATATATGGAGAATATTACATGCGATCACCAAACCAGCCTGACAAGCTTCGTCTGGCACAGGAGAATGCAGATCGAGGCTTCCCAGGAATGATAGAAAGCATGCACTGGAAGTGGAAAAACTGCCTGGTAACTCTCAAATGTAGGCATTGTGAAATATGTTATCCATTCGTGTAGTGGGGTATGTTTTATTCCGGATAAGGATCCTATGAATAATAAGTAATGAACATGGTTTGCGACATATAAAAAATTAACCTTTAACAAAACAAGTGCGATGAACGACATTTTGAAGATGTTTGATTTCCAGTGTACTCCAGAAACCTGGTTTTCCCGGGGAAGTGGCATAAAAGATTAGCTCGTAGAAGTGCCCAGAAATCCGTAGAACTTACAATAATTTCGCAGCATTTCTGAGAAGTGCAGAAAACTTCTTAGAAATTCATAATACTTCCAAGACTTCCGTACAACTCCTCTGAAAAATCTGGATTTCTGCAGACTTTTTGGAAGTTTTAAGGATTTCTCGTCTTCTTGGATATACTACAGACAACTTGAAAGTTATGCGAACTTCTTGAAAGTACTACCGACGTCTTGAAAGTTCGAAGGACTTTTCGGAAATTCTACGAATTTTTCGGGAATTCTATAGACATCTCGAAAGTCCTGTGGATATCTCGAAAATTAGACGGACTTCTCGGAAATTCTATACGTACATCTCGGATGTTTGACCTGGGGTTTTCGGAAGTTCTGAGGACTTCTCGGAATTCCCGTTGATTTTTCGGAAGTCCTATGAATTTTCCGAAAGTTCTACCGACTTCTCGTAAGTTTTGCGAACTTCTCGAAAGTTCTACGGGAGCTCAACAGACTTCTCGGAGGTTCTGCAGACTTTAAAAACAATATGAGTGCATTTCGGGAGTTCTATGGACTTTTCGGAAATTCTGTGAATATCTCGGGAACTCTACGGCCTTTTTGGAAGTTATATTGACATATCAAAATGTCTGCGACATGTCGGATGATGAATGGACATCTCGAAAGTCCTTGAATACTCTACGGACATCTTGGAAGACATTTTAGTAGCTCTACGTGCATCTCGGAAGTTCTGTGGTCTTCTCTGAAGTTTTACGGATTTGTCGGGAGCTCTACCGACTTCTCGGAAGTTCTGCAGACTTCTCAACAATTCTGTGTGCATTTTCGGAGTTCTACAGACTATTCGGAAGTTCTGTGGCACTTTACGGAATTCTACGGCCTTCTCGGAAGTTATATGAACATTTCAAAAGTTCTGCGGACATGTTCTAGGACATCTCGGATGATCAACGGACATCTTGGAAGTTCTCGTATATTCTACGAACATCTCGGAAGACTTTAGAAGTTTTAACTACATCTCGGGAATTCTGTGCTCTTCGGACTTCTCGGAAATTCTACGAACTCTTGGAAGGTTGTGCGGACTTCTCGGAAGATCTACGAATTTCTCGTAAGTTCTACGGATATCTCAAAAGTTCTACGGATTTCTCGAAAGCTCCACGGTCTTTTCGGAAGTTCAAAGGACATCTAGTTCTGTGCACACTTAGATTGTTTAACAGAAATCTGGTAGATTGTTACATTTTGACATATATTTTCAAATTCACCGCAAGTTTGTGAAATTTCACCGAAATCCGGTAAATCGAATTACCGAACGTTCAGCTGTTGAGATTTTGGATAATCTCGAAAATGAGTGCTTTTCCTCTAGTGCCGTTCTATGCATAACTGCGTAGAACGGCAATATATAGCAGGTAAATAATAAAAACTCGTCAAAATTAAACAAATAAATTACCCGAAGGACTTTGGCTACTGCAAGGTGCCTCCATTACATGTGATTTTGATACGTTCACCTCAGCGTTCATAAATTTCGGACACTGCTTCAGCACCTCATAACACTCGAGGAATTTTAACTCCTCTTTGTGGTTCGTCTTGAACAGTTCCAGTGCCATATTATGTTTGTCTGTGGACGATGCACTGATTTTGTTCAGGCGTTGTACAGATTTTACGCACCCGGAAAATTTCATCACGACTGATTGCACCAAACCTTTGCCGGGGAGCTTCCTCCGTTCTTGAGATGCGTGAGAAACGTAGATGCATTCTAGTCGGTGCCTTTTATAGAATCTTGGGTAGCATATACCCAAGAAACGCTGATTTGTCGATCCTCCAGTCTGCTAAAATTTTTCCAGCGCCGGATGTTTTCTTGCTTCGCCATTATCTGAATAGAAAAAACCAAGCTCAAATCTATTCTCCTATTGAAGTAACCATTTAAATCTTACGTTCAGACTTGTTGCTGCAAATTAAAATTATTAACGAAAAAGTAGGACGGATACAAGATTCAACCAGATGCACGACCGGACGTTGATTCAAAGTTTGACGTTTGGCTTGATTCCATACACGCTAAGATAAGATTACCAAAAATTACGTTTTAATTTTACCGAAAATTAGGTTTTGGTAGTAAAACCTAAAATTTCGGTAAAATTTAACGACTGATTTCGATAAATTTTTCTTATTTTATAAGTAAAGTGGATTTTCAAATGTTTACGTAGTTTTTTTACCTAAATTTGGTTTAAAATTTTATCACTGCGCTGCATCTGAGAATCAATACTACCGCCATTGCGAAGTTTATGACGAATTGCAACTGTACCGCCTCCTCACCTTCAGGCTAAATAGTTTCAAATTTTGTTTTAAAAAAAAGAAGAAACCAGCTGTAGAGACTGAGATTTGTGGCAGTCAACCCGAAGGGTGAGTAGAAATATTTACCATAAGCGGATCATGAAAATTCCGGAGAAATTTGTAAAGGCGAATGGTTCTGTGCTTGTAAATAAACATTCCCATAGTCGATTGCTAGACAATAGTTGCGGGCTATAGTTCAATTCAGGACACTAACAGCAAAATTCTATAGAGGAACTGAGCTGTAATTCGTGAAAAATTGACGATTGGAAAGTTTGTTTACAGACGAAGAAACGGCTTCGCAAATTTCTCCAGAATTTATTCCAATGATATATATTTTTTATCATTCAATTGTAGATCACTGGAAATATGGAGGAATTGACATGATTAATCGATGCGGATACAAGAAAAAAACTGGAAGGTAAGTTAATTATTCAATTTGTATGTAAATCATACGACGAATCTCAAAAATTGAAATGAATTGCACTTGATTCATATACACATACTAATTTATTCTATATATTTCAGCCTGTCGAAGGTTGGTCCAATACTCTACCACCAGGAGAATACCTTTACATTTTTTGTAAGACAACTGCACCAAAACAGGGAGAGTATTATGTGTATTTTCATGGAAAAATCATATTTTGTGGTCAGCAAGCAGCCATGTCTACTTGGAATAAAAATAACTACTTGAAAATAAAATACCTAATTAAAGCCTGTTCACATTTTCCTGGGGAATAAACAACCTTGCTTTAAACATTTTTATTATAGCATTCCAAAAACCCAAAACAGAAAAAGAAAACTCAATTTTCGGTAAAAATAAACGATTGCAAATAGTTAATTATTAACGTTTTTCGCTTGTCACCAACAGTACCGAAATTTTAGTAATCCATGTTTACCGATAATTTCAGTATGTGCACTTTCTTGCGGTTATCGGTATTTTTTACCGAATTTTCGGTACTCTGGTCTTAGCGTGTACACGCTAAGACAAAAACAACGGAAAATTCGGTAAAAAATACCGAAAACCGCACAATTTCGGTACTGTTGGAAAGAAGGGAAAAACCAGAGTCGATAAAGAAGAGTCGCGCAAAGAGGCTTCTTTGTTTGGTTGTTCTTCTTCGTATTTATCAACAACCGACTCCGGCAGCTCTAACCTTGCATGACTCCATCAGTTTTCATGTGTTGACTCTGGTAATCGTTGGTTTTTATTTACTGTTCTGAGCAGCAAAGTGGAAAAGTTTGTTCCGTGTTTCCTGTTACACGCATAGAAGTGGGAAAAATGAGGTGCGCAGCTGTTTTCTGTAAAAATAAACAAGACAGAAAACACCGAATCAAACATATGAGCTTTTTCCGGTTCCCGAGCAACCGGGAGCTGAGAGACAAATGGATTTCATTTTGCCGCTTGCCGTTGGATTCGGAATTGTCCGAAAATAGTCGTATTTGCAGTGTAAGTAATATTTTGGAAAATATTTAATGCATAAAAATAATTGTGAATATTACAGTTGCATTTCAATTATGAAACGGATGTGTATATGGCGACTGACGGTGGTCGATTATTTACTCTCCCGGGAGCAGTCCCGGTTTATGAGAACGTACCAGATATGAATTCACTAACATGCGACGATAATCGATTACTGGTGGGTAAAACGGTGCTTCAGTTGCCGGTGATATATTTTTATTTACACATTGTATTATTGTAGGATTTGAACAACCATTTTACTAGTACCTAATCATCACAAGAGAATTCAACTGCATCATTTCAATATGACTTATTGAGCAGCTCTTCTACAGAGTCTATTGCATCTACGACGATTGCATCATATGTAGCAGGATGCAAGGATGTATACTAGGAATTCTGCTCAGCGGAACCATTCGCTGCAACACATGCAACCCAGCTATTACAAGAGAATCCACCTGCATCAAATCTGTCTGACTTATTGAGCAGCTCCTCTACAGAGTCGATCGCATCCTTTGCATCTGGAATCGAGGATGGAACGATGCAGCTGGACCAACCTACATCTACTGCACATGCTACCCAACTATCACGAAAGATTTCAACTGCATCAAA
This sequence comes from Aedes japonicus, assembly GCA_034211315.2. Taxonomy (NCBI): domain Eukaryota; kingdom Metazoa; phylum Arthropoda; class Insecta; order Diptera; family Culicidae; genus Aedes; species Aedes japonicus. The sequence goes on from JASCZW010002592.1 coordinate 14,279, forward strand.
TCATTCTACCTTATCGAGCAGCTCCTCTACCGAGTCGATTGCATCTACGACGATTGCATCATATGCAGCTGGAAGCAAGGATGAATGCTTTGAATCCTACTCAGCAGAACATCAATCAAATTCTGGATCTCAATCACGGTAATTATCAATTTTTTTACACATCTCGTTTCCTTCTGAACAGTAGACCTTTCTTAACTGCAAGACCGATAAGTGTAACAACTATGCAGTTATCGGTCGGCTATCTGTCAAAGGATGAACGGAACTCATTAAAACGAACTTTCGGATGATTTCACTTCCTTTGACGTATTATTGACATATATCTGGCGATGGTAAACATGTTGCAGTTATCGAACGTCGACTGTCTTTTTTGTCACGTAAAAATTTCTGAATTGATTCCGACTATAGAGTTACAATGGAACGAACTGTTTTGGTTTTAATTTGTTCGCGAAAAAATATTTATTTTTATTGTTCCTATTCTTGACAATCCCCATTTTCTATTGTAAAAGTCCAATTTACAATAGATTCTATTCTGGAAAACAATAAACGCTAGTGTGATTGTGTTGTGACTGACAATAAAACTTATGGTTTTAACAATAAATTTTATGGTGTTGTAACAATAAATTATTTTATATTTTATTGAGATTTTTATTAATTAAATTTGACTTCATTCGCAACATTATTTTATTCTTCTCTTTTCCGTCATAATTATGGAAAAATATCATCGCGAGATAACAATACTCCTCACTGATCCAAACGTTTTTGTTTGTTTTGTTCGATACACGCTCGTTCAGATCTACTCTAAATAGAGTAACTTTCACTCAGTTTCGTATTTCTATGCTAAATGTCAAAAACTGAGTAACTTGATATAAGGAAACTGAGTAAATGCTACTCTGATTGTAAAAGCGCTGTATTTATAAAAATAGAGTAACTACAATGAAGCTGTCAAAAACGAAAAACGTGGTTCAGTCGATCAAATTTTCAAGATGAGACGGCTGTATGTTGTAATCAAAAATCATTCTGACGTCGAAGTGCCGAATTGAATTCATGAATTACAATCAATCCAGAAAATAACAAATTTAAAGTATTTCGACACTTCCGTTTCGACTGGACAGTTGCCGGAACAGTCAACAATTTGAATAAAATAAATTAAAAAATACAATTGGATACTTAATAATGTTTACTCAAATTCTGACAAGGGACCTAGTTAATCAGAATTGGTAACTTTATAGCTACTCTAATTAGAGTAGTTCCAGTTTTAACAAAACTGAGTCGTTTTCTACTCAGATTTGTAAAAATACAAACAAACGTGACTGAGTAATGTTTACTCTAATTTCGACAGGTGACCTAGTTAATCAAAATTGAGTAACCCTTCAATTACTCTAATTAGGGTAGTTCCACTTTTAACGAAACTGAGTCGTTTTCTACTCAGTTTTGAGTAATTACAAACGAGCGTGTAGGTAGCATATTTGTTTTGATCGATAGGTAGCATCGGCTTCACTCTTTGCGCGACTCTGGGAAAAACGATAATAATTACTTATTTTTGTACGGTACCCAAGTAACCACACAGTTAAAATTATTTTGTAATTTTCAATGCAAATCAGGGGGTAAGTCACTCGACCACCTTGTGTTACCATCCCAAAAAAACACAATCCGCCACACTTCAAACACACTCGCCACCACATGAAAGATAAATTCATATCTGGCACCACTTACACGAATCGAATGTTTCGACACAAAATTTTCATTAGGGCCTAACTGATAAACGTAAACAATGGCTTTTTCCGTAAATTTCTCGTGGCACAAAAGCTTCCCATGTAAGCCTCTAATTCTATCGGATAGGTGAACACTTCCTCTTCGAAATGATCGTGGTGGATTGATTAGGCGAGTTTTCAATAACGAGAAATTTAAGGAAGAAGCCATTGTTTACGTTTGTCAGTTAGGCCCTAATGAAAAATTTGTGTCGGTTTGTTTTTGTTTCCCTCTCGCTTACACAAATCGGCGCTAACATTTGAAAAGGGCGAATCTAGCAATGATGTAAAACTGAGCAAAAATCAATAGAAGATTCTGAAACGATAATATTAAATTAATTTAAATTAGAAAGCAATGATGGTCTTATTCTTGCACAGTGTACCTTGTGAGGAACCTTCCTCGTCAATAAATAGTAATTAAGAATTTATATATGAATTTTCATCAATTTTTAATAAAAAACATATTGCGCCTTTGATTTTCTCAAATATTGATTAAGCCCTTTTGGTTTGGTACCTTTTGTTGGACAAACTGTCAAATTGGCCCACTGACGTCGCCTTATTGTCATTTTATTTCTAATTTCGCCCTTCTGCACCGGTAGCAGTACATCGGTTCCCAGCTGGAACAGGAAGCTAATAGTAACAGGTAACAGTCGATTACAGTTAATATAGGTGATATTTAATTACAGCTGAAATTATCTTGTTTTAGTTCCAGTGCAGTTACCCGAGCTGAATGGATATAACTTCTGTTTTCAGCATAGGATACGCAAGCCTGAATGATAAGGTAAGTTGTTGTTTGTTACGTCTACTTTTCACGTTCTAATAAGAAAATTATGCCATTCTAGTGTCTGCACATTAAAATTCAAGTGGCTCATCATAATTGTGCGATAGCCGAACAGGTTCAGCCTGCCATCAAGGACCCAATAACAACAGATGGTTAGTGTAGCGGTATTAGCTATAATTCATCAGAGTTATTCGAATACCTAGAACATGAAAAAAAGTATTCGAAGGATGCATTTGTTTCAACCAGGCAGCAACCATTCACCATCCAGTCCAAGTTAACAAAAAACATTTCCACAAGTGGTGATATTTCGTCGTCAAATAGGAAAAGGATAGCAAAACAGAGAGTTGAAATAAATTTGCAGGAACCATTCGAATAACATGAAGGAACAATTTTTTTACATTATGTTGATAAAAAACAGTTAATGATGATTTTATATTTTTGTTATTTATTTATGAGAGTGATAACTGGCCTCCTAGGCGGGTTTATCCGAGGGTTTATCACCGATTGAATAGAGAATCATTCTCCAAGGATTAAAGAAGCATCCAAATCTGCTTCGAAATGGTCCACTACATCGACTTTAGCCTTTCGGCCACGCTTCTTCGGTACTAGCTGCTGCAAAAGAGTGGTGTAGTATGCCTTGTTAGTAACGAAGTCCATCAAACTTTTCAAGTCTTCCATTTTTTCACTTGAAAGTGGAAGTGGTTCGTTTGCGATAGGAGCCAGTATAACATCTTTGGTGTCATGGTCGGTTATATAAAATTTCATGTAGTCCTCTGCTAACAAGTTATACTTAAAGTGGACTATTCTAGGTGTTGATGTTCTGTACTCGAATTGAGAAATGTCTTTGAACCGAACAGATTCTCCGTTCGTATTAAACTTTGGTCGTTTATAGACATCTTCTAGCTGCTTAAACGCTAGGAACTCCTTTCGATCCATTTCAGTGACCTGGAACGGCACTCTTCGTTGAATGGATGAAATGAATACAGCCCAATCCCTAGGCGTTTCTATGTTTGTTGTGCACCGTTTCTTCGCCTTTTCGATGCAAGCATGAGCCGAGTCAACTTCCATATGACTATGCCCGGAAGTCATAAATTTGTGACAGATTGTCAAGTCATGGCCTTCGGTTCTGCATTTCTCAATAAAATGTGTGAACACCATGCACATTACCAGGTTATGGTTCTGTCCTGCACATCGGTCGTAGTAGTTAATTATCTTTACCCTCGGATCCGTGTTGACCAAATCCTTCAGAATACAAGATGCTATCTCTTGGGATCCTCTTTTTGCTTTGGATTCGTCCCATAAGTAGCATTCAACTGAATTTTCTCCATTCCATGTACTGTACACTGTGAGATTCAGCGTATATAACTGTCCTTTATAAAATGCCGTGCCACACAGTAAATGTGGTGTAGGCCGGCATTTTTGAAGATCGAATGAAACCGTCCTAACTTCAATATTAGTTTTTGCAGCTAAAACATCAACCTTCTTACTCGTGTATGCTGCCTGAGCCACTGCATGGTGGTCATCGCGTGTGCGTTGAATAACTTCCGTCATGGCGCTTGTTTCAGCTTGCTTCAATTGGACAGCTAGTTTGTCGCACAGGCAACAGGTATCTGCCTTAGGTTTTCTGAAGGCCAGTTTCAAAGAGCGGAACAACAATCGATATGTATTGAAGTGTACCGGATGCAAGTTATCCTTACAACACTTTGTTTTGTACAAATTGTACATCTTCATCACGTTTAAATCACTGCTTAAATATAAGCGTGAAGTTTTTTCACGACTATAGTGCGAGGTATATGAAGGGAAGGACTTTATGTGGTTCATTATATAATCTCGTTGTTCGTTAGAAATTCTCCTACAGCTGCTATTTGTAGCCCGCATATCATCAGCTGAAATTCCGAGACCCTTCAACTGCTTATTGGCCAACACTCGAAGTTTTTTGTCTTTAACGTCCAAAGTGGCCATGAACATTTGCTTGCAAACTCGAACCCTACCGTTTACAGCCGGAAGATAATACGATCTTGTGAAAAGTCTTCTTGCATTCAGAACCTGCAACAAAGATACATAATAAATGAATATTTAAAATTTGTCCAATCGTTGCTCTGTTACCGTTGGTCGAGCAGTGGTTCTCATTGCCATATGGTTACTTAAAAACTGATTCTGACCAGAAGCAGATAGTTGCAACAAGTTCTTCAACAGCTGTCGTCGTATATCGTCGGTATACTTTAAGTTGCATTTAAGTTTCATGCAACTACATGCGGGTTTTACTGCTCTTGCTGGGACCACTGTACCATCAGCACGGACGTAGCTGTGTCCCTTTGTCTTTCCGATTTGAATAATCTTTCGGCGACTCATTCCTTTACACCGGACTGGCTCGTGTTCGACCATTTCTTGGAAACCAAGATCTCCCGGTAGCGTTTCAGATGATGAAGCTGCGGATAATAAGAAGGAATATATTGATTTAATGAACTATTCCAAGAAATTTTATTTAAACACTTACTACCGTTGCTGGGATTGGAATCATCTGTTCCGGGCACATACTCTTCGCAGTCACTCAAGAGACCCTGATTCCTGAATTTCTCAAAATATTCCGTCATATCGAATTCGTTCATTTCCGTGTTATCACCGACACAAATTTCTCTGCCATGCTCATCCAGATCTCCAAACTCCGATTCAGAATAATTTCCATGATCCGCGTCATTACCGTGATTTAGTACATCATCTACGATTGCTACTGATGTGTGAGAGGGGTCAATGAGATTTTCGACATCGCTTTGCGTTCCAACACGGTGCCTGGGTGCCGCAAACGAATATCCGCTTGCGTTGGATGGAGATGTGGTCATGTGATTTGGCGAGTTGCAGTTTCCAGTTTGATTTTCGACGTCGCCATGCGCACCACCACAGTGCATGGCAGCCGCATGCGAATATCCACTTGAACTGGGCGGAGGTGTCATCAGGCGATTTGGAGAGTCGTGGTTTCCAACACGGTTTTCAATATCGCTATGGGCGCCACGGTTTATGGTAGCCGCATGCGAATGTCCACTTGAATCTCTGAGTTCCGAACGAGTTCCGGCATCGCCATGCGCACCACCTCGATACATGGTAGCCACATGCGAATGTCCACGTGAGTTGGACGGAGCTGTGGTCAGGCAATTTGAAGAGTCGCGGTGTCCAGATCGGGTTTTAACATCGCCATGTGTACCACCACTGTGCATGGTAGACGCATGTGAACTTCTGCTTGAGAAGGACTGAAAATTCCGTGACAATTTCCGGTAGTAGGTATGATCCGATTGAATTAGATTGCTTAGGCTTGGTGGGTGCTTTCGTCTATCATGTTTGCCGTGTTGGGTCCGGCTTCGACTGCGCCTTGAAGCGAGCAAAAATTCTCGCGGATTATTATACACAGAACGGTTCCCTATGTCGTTTAACGCACTCCGACTCTGTACAGACGACATACTCAAACTCGAATAATCAGCTTTTTTCCCATCCGAAGGTCCAGCGCACTGACGTTTAGGTCTGTCGAGTATTCAGTGGATCCAAGTGAATTTTGCCCCTCAAATGTGGTGTGTATTTCCGTTTGAAGTTTTTTTGGTGTAGAGCATTGCACATTGTTAAACGATACAGCAGAAAATTCCAAAATGTTGGACTCTGAATGATTGTCCGATGGGTTCAAAGCACTTGAATCCGTTCCACCTTCGAATTCATTATCAAGATTTTCACGTTCGGATGCATCTACCTCTTCAAAGTTTTCTGCATAAGGAACCTGTCCATCACTCCGGACAACATTTTCTTCTTCCGCGAACAACGCTGCAGCATCTAAAATTGAATTAATTAAATCTTTTGTAAGCGTATTTAGATCAATATTTCGGTGCTACATTATTATTACCTAGAAGCTGCTGAAAATTGAATTAATCCATTGGTTAATCTTTATTCAAAAGTTTTTGAACAGTTTAAACTCTAAAGTAAAAAAAACAGCAATTATTTAACAGCGAAAATTCCTGAAAACACGAAAACTTTTTTTTGCCTCAACGCAAACCTATCTGTCAGTTTCGCCTTTTTGCTTGCCAACAAAATGAGGGGCGCAACAAAGCTCATAATAGTTATCCACATATTATACAATACGCCTTTTTGTTATTTTTAATCGTATGATAACAAAAAATAGTTTTTTAAAGATTTGGTGAAAATTTGTATTGCAATAAGGCGCTGGCTGTCCATTCCAATGAACAACTCAGTTTGTTTACATTTGTCAGTTTCGCCCCTTTGAAATGTTGGCGCCGAAATGTAATTCAGACGATGCATATATGAGCATGTATTAAACGTCTGAACCGTGCATGGTTGCCAATAAGCATAAATTTTCGATTGTAGTTTGTGAAAACACAAAAACACCTTCTGCCACCCCAGAAACACATTCGTACACGATCATCACAAACACAACGTGGCAGAGTTACTCACCCCCTGATGAAAATACATGCACATAAAAAGAGCATTCAAATTAATGTTTTCTTCAATTAGTTTTCAAATTAACATGCCTGTAAATTTCAATGCATGTAAAATTAAAGCTCGATTGAATTTTACACATGAACCATACTTGGGAAAACCACAAGCATTATATCATAACACTAATTCGACCGACTATCAGCAACAGTCATGCCATATCACATTTATTCAACAACTCCAATGCTATGTAGCATTACCTAGCATTAAAAATGTTATGATGCATTACTATATTTCTTCAAACAACTTAACGTTAAATACGCATTAAATGATGCATTATTGCATTATCTCAATAAATGCTTCATTGCTAGCTAAAAAGTAGCATTGGTGCAGTATCATCTTGATGACATTTTCCAATTTGACTTTGGAAATGAGAAACATATGATCGAGCTGAGCTGCCTGTCAGATCCAGAAACGTCATCTTCATTCTTCTTAACCTTGGACTTCGCAGCAGAAAGTTTGATTCCTAAAATTTCAGCAAAATAGGGTAAGGGGATGTAATGTTAGCCTAGCTCCTTCATTCGGCCTATGTACCAAATGTGTCATTAATTTAGCGATAATCAACAAAATCATGTTCCTACCAGCATGATAGATGTAATCCGAAGCAATTGAGGCAATATTAATCATCTTATAGTTGTTCACTTCCGCGTAATTTTCGGTTTCTTGAACTTTTGGGGCATCATGATTTCACTGGTTATGCTAAACAGATGATCTGCACGATTTCAAGTGATCTAATTTTGGCTTAATTGAATCGATAAAGCATGTAATGCAGTCTGGATGTGCAGAAAATAGATACACGGTACAAACTTACTGTTCACATAGCTAAAATAAAAATGATTTTACAAGAAAATCGTAGACCCAATGTTGGGGACATATTTTTTTGTATGTTCCCAACTATGGCCTGTTGTATCAATAACCTAGTAAAAAGGTTGTTATTGGTAAAATTTCTAGTTGAAATCCATGAATTTGCGGTTGTTTATATTCAAGTGGCTCATCCAAACACAAATCGAAAAGACAAAATCATTGTATAGTGAATTATAATGTTTTCAATATTGAATGACTGATAAATCATATATGTACATCATATAAGTGTTTCGAGGCAGTTTTACTTTAGTTTGTTTTGTGAAATGTGGTATTAAGTAAATGCAGTATAGCTTACAATGCCTTAATTCATAAAATTAGAAAAAAAAACCGTGCATAGACTGCATTTTGTAATAAATCTATCGAATGGGACGAAGTTACATCCACGAATAGACCCAATTTGGTGCTTATAGACCGACATTAAATCCACATCCCACGAAAGTTTATGGCATTATAAAAATAGTTGTGTAACTTTTAGTGATACATGCTACCAAATGTCTTATCATACTTATCTTTGCAAGTGTATAACTAGTTGAATCTCGCTTACAGCTTAAAAACTTAATGAGTTATAATGAAAAATGTGATCGCTGGTTGCATAATAGGCTGAGTCAAGGGACACATACCCTATATGGCTGCATTATAGGGAGCCGCGAGTTTTTCTGGTTGATGAAATGCATAGGACTGAGCTGTTATTTTTTAAAGAGGAATCTTCATTCTCATACCATTTTCTTTTATGATCCAGTTTCAAGCTGCACCGGGTATCAAAATGGTGGCTTGTTGTGTGATGAACGGCGGGGGGCATGATTTCATTTGAAACTCGTCTGGGGTTGAGGATGAACAAAGGTTCGGGTAGCACAGTCTCAACGATGTGTTGAGCATGAAAAATCTAAAAATAGCTGCATGAAACATGTTTTTGTAGAACGACAAAGCGGGTGTGCTTAGGGTATGCTTCCTTAATAGTCTTTGAAAATTGAGTGTCTTTTGTGAAAATTTTACACCGCGATAAAAAAAAATACACAACGGGTGAAAATTAATAAAATAATTGTGTAAATTTGAGAGTTTATGCTCTTATTATGTGCATGCATTTAAACTGAAATTTATAGCAAACCATAGTTTCCAGCGAAGGATTTTTAAAATGCTCGCCATTTTCACGGCATGTAAACTTGATGATTTTTTGCTATGCACAAGCATTATATTATTGCACTTATTCAACCCAAAATCAACATCGGTAATGCGGGACCGCATCAATTCAACAGTTATCAAGTAATGAAACGTTAGATGAGCTTAAGAATGTAGTGATGCATTACCAATGCAGTAATGCTACTTTAGCAATGTCTTATGGCATTAAAAAAGATATAGCATTAGTTCGATCTTAGTGGGACCCTTTTCAGCTATAATTCAACTTCAATGATGCTCTAGACGTAATACATATGATAAATCAGGGGGTGAGTAACTCTGCCACGTTGTGTTTGTGTTGATCGTGTACGAATGTGTTTCTGGGGTGGCAGATATAGACACTCTAGTAATAGACCGGACAACGTGCCGCCATGTTGTATCCAATACGAACATTTCCTCGCATTTCCCATACGATTTGACAGTTGTTTTGGATACATCAACTGTGCCAGACTCACGTTGTCCGGTCTATTACTAGAGTGTCTATAGTGGCAGAAGGTGTTTTTGTGTTTTCACAAACTACAATCGAAAATTTATGCTTATTGGCAACCATGCACGGTTCAGACGTTTAATACACGCTAAGATCAGATTACCGAAAATACGGTTTCAATTTTACCGAAAATTAGGTTTTGGTAGCAAAACCTAAAGTATCGGTATAATTTACCAAAACAAAACGTTTGATTTTACTTAGTTCTTCAGTAAAGTGGATTTACAGATTTTATCGTTATATTTTACCTAAATTTGGTTAAAAATGCTCTCATTGAGTTGCTAGCATTTTCGGTAAAAATTACCGTACAAAAATAAGTAAATATTAATGTTTTTCCCGGTTTTCCTGCAATACCGAAATTTCGGTAATCCATGTTTACCGATAATTTCAGTATGTGCACTTTTGTACGATTTTCAGTATTTTATGCCGAATTTTTGGTTTTCTTGTCTTAGCGTGTACATGCTCATATATGCATCGTCTGAATTACATTTGTGTAAGCGAGAGGGAAACAAAAACAAACAATCGATTCGTGTAAGTGGTGCCAGATATGAATTTATCTTTCATGTGGTGGCGAGTGTGTTTGAAGTGTGGCGGATTGTGTTTTTTGGGGTGGTAACACAAGGTGGTCGAGTGACTTACCCCCTGTGATATATGCATGCTATTACAGCCTCGTGGTTACTTGGGTACTTTTTACCGAAATTGCTTGTATGCTGTTCAATGAGAGCATTTTTAACCAAATTTAGCTGAAATATAACGATAAAATCTGTAAATCCACTTTACTGAAAAAATAAGTAAAATCAAACGTTTTGTTTCGGTAAATTATACCGATACTTTAGGTTTTGCTACCAAAACCTAATTTTAGGTAAAATGAAAACCTTATTTTCGGTAATCTTATCTTAGCGTGTAGACACTACCACAATGACAAAAAATATATATCACTTGGATGAAACGCGTTTCAAATTTGAACAAAAATAGAACAACGTGGTATTCCAGTTTTAAATTTTAACATGAAACTGTTCGAAATTATCCAACTAGTACGCCTTGCTGAAGTTGCCTGTGTTATAAATCCAGTTCTATTTTGTAACGACCATACACTCCTGGAGATGCCCTAATTGTAGGTTTTTTCAATATACACGGAGAAATAAAATCCACATTTAATAGTATTTTCCCCTCTCTGTTGAATTTGCCGGCACTGCTCACATACTGTATACGCTAAGCTCAGTTTACCCATAATCGCAAAAAAGCGCACATACTCATTTATGTGTGGAGTTGTCTTTACTCATATTTGAGTAAATTTGTATGGAAAAAAATACTCAAATATGGGTAACTACACGCAAAAAAAAGCCGCAGTAGAAACTACCATTTCGAGGGTTAAATTAAGCACAATCACCAACAATTTTCAGCTGACTATAAATGCGTTTGATTTTACCATGCCTGCGATTAGAACAACCATGGTGCGGTTGATATCAATATGAGGTTTGTCAAATATACCACAAACGTTGAAGATTTTACCGTAAACGTAGTAAATTTGACTGAAATTTCATGGTAGTTTTAAAGATAGGTGTAGTCGGGTAAAATGGTAGTTTTTACTACAAGATTTCTTTCTGTGTAGTAACGTACCCATAGATGGGTATGTGCACTTTTCGCGATTATGAGTATTCTTCACCTATATTTGGGTAAACTGATCTTAGCGTGTATAGCATACACATCAACGCTAGTGTGCGTGTTCAATCATTCATAGAGCATTCTATGCCCAACGTTATGGTGTAACCGTTGGTTCCAAGTTTTACTTGCTGGCTTCGCCACAAGGTGAATTTCCTACTTCCCTTAATACGCCCTTTTAAAAAATTCAAAAAAGAAACAAATCCACTAACACAATCATGGGCCTGTGGGTGGCACTCAGTGGCTTGGGGAGTGTCAGCACCAGTCCCACTCTCAGCCAACACGGTTGTTTGCGAAAACCCATTAATGGGTGAAAAAACACCCATTTTTAAATAGCTCTCCTATCTGTCATAAAATGGGGGAATTTCTGAATCAGACAATGGGTAAAAAAATACCCATTAGAGAAAACCTCATACAATAACAAAAATGGGTGAAAAAAAGTTAAATGTTGGTGAAACACGGAAACATGATCATGGAGGAACTTAGAAAGAAGTTGAGCACAGATTCATACGGAAATCTAAAGGGTAAGGATTATTATTCTTATATATTTGAAACGCTCATTTATTTTAAATATTATAAATGGTTATCCCTACCCAATTGATGGATGTGTATACATCTAAGAAAATACGTTGGGTGATTTGGATCAGCACATCAAATTTGGACATAACCTCAACACTTCACTATCAACATTTGGGAACCTCAGCCGGCACATGTTTGAAGGATTTATTTCCAAAAGTATTTAGGTTAGTCTTAGGTATATCAAAAAAGGCATGAATAAACAGTACAACTATTTTCATTTTTATTTATTGCATTTATTCATTTAACACCATGACAACCATGAACTTATAATCTACCAAACTGCTACATAATCTATACGCAAAAATGGGTAATTTTTTACCCATCATGGGAAAACCTGGCTTCTTCGCAATGGGTGAATAAATACCCATTTTGTGACATACACTGCTTTTACCCATTAATGGGTAAACTCGACACTTCTAGCGAAAATGGGTGTTTTTTCACCCATTAATGGGTTTTTTTCAAACGACCGTGAACGCATAGTTTTAGTGGTCACTCGTTGAGCGGTGTGAACGACGCTCCAAGGGGGAAAAGTAATCCCGCCTACACGCTAAGATAAAATTACCGAAAATACAGTTTTCATTTTACCGAAAATTAGGTTTTGGTAGCAAAACCAAAAGTATCGGTATAATTTACCGAGACAAAACGTTTGATTTTACTTAATGTTTCAGTAAAGTGGATTTACAGATTTTATCGTTATATTTTACCTAAATTTGGTTAAAACTGCTCTCATTGAGCTGCTAGCACTTTCGGTAAAAAATACCGTACAAAAATGAGTAATTATTAATGTTTTTCCCGGTTTTCCAGCAATACCGAAATTTCGGTAATCCATGTTTACCGATAACTTCAGTATGTGCACTTATGTGCGATTTTCGGTATTTTTCCGAATTTTTCGTTTTCTTGTCTTAACTTGTGCACTACTATGCACTACTCCTTCATAGGTGGAGTCAAGTGTCATAAATGGGGTAAACAGCAATGTTGCGAGCATAACTGTCAACGATCGTTTACGATGTTGACAGTACTTCGGCTCCACCGAGAAAAAGTTGATCGATATTATAAAAGTCTTGCTCTGTAGTGAGCAAAACCTCTTTTTGCTGGAAATGTTCAAAAGTGAAAGAAGTGTTGAGGCGCCTGGTTGCCTCAAAGGGGAGGTTCTTTCCTCGCAAAGAAAGAAGACGGTTAAGTTGCTTTTACAAGCCTTTATTTCATTGAGCTTTAGCCAGCACAAATTACTTATTTGTTACTTGACCGTTAGCCGGGTCAAAACATACTGATTCTATTCTCCACTAACCTAATGCCTTATATAGCTAGCACAAATGTTGCATGACAAGAAATAGAACATTCACGAATATTCTAGAGCCACTGCATCGCACGCTGTCATCATTCCTTTGTGCACAATGATGATGATAATGATGATGGTGTCGTCGGACTCGCCGGTAGCATCAGCGTCGGCAGCGCGCATTCTCTCGTTTTCTCGGCTGTTCTCTCTTTCTCTCTCTCTCTCTCTCTCTCTCTCTCTCTCTCTCTCTCTCTTCGGGGTTGGTCATGCCGATGATGACAGCGCAACTGCTGATTGAATGTTCACGTGGTGTATTGTGGTTTGCGCACCTTGCGCCGCGTGTTTATCTGCCGGAGCTAACGTGTCGGTAGCGAACATACACCCCCGGGCTGGAAAGATTCCTCCGAAGCTCTGCAATCTTCTTTGCAGTTGTCTTCGATCGGCAGGATAGAAATTCGAGAAACCGCTCGTCGGTAGATCGTTCCACCGATTTGAACGTCGACGGCTCGCACTAGGTTGTCCGCTCCAGGGTACACGTTGACGATTTTTCCCATCTTCCAACTCTGGGAGGGCAGATCTCTTGCTTCCACTAGCACAATCATTCCAGGACAGATGTTGGGATGTGTTCGTTGATTCTTGCTTCGCGGCTGCAGGCTCTGCAAGTAGTCCTTCCTCCATTGCTTCCAGAACTGCTCTCTTAGATGCTGCAGGAATTGCCATCGTGACAGTCGATTTATCGGCACATCGTCGTAGGTTGGCTCTGGTGTGGCAATTAGAGGACGTCCGACCAGGAAGTGGCCTGGCGTGATGACTTCTGGGTCGGAGGGATCATTGGAGATTGCAAATAGTGGTCGAGCATTCAGTATGGCCTCCACCTGGGTCAGCACCTTCGCATACTCCTCGAAAGTTAGCTTAGCGTCTTTCAAGGTTCGTTTCAGATGGTACTTGGTGCTTTTGACGGCGGCCTCCCAAAGGCCTCCGAAATTGGGGGCTTCGGGTGGGATGAACTGCCACAAGATTTCCCTTGGCTGGCAGAATTGCTCGATTTGGTCGATGGTCGCTCGGTTTCGGAACAGTTGGAACAGCTCGTGTAACTCCGATTTAGCCCCTTTGAAGTTGCTTCCGTTGTCCGAATAAATCTCCTTGCACAATCCACGCCGACTGGTAAACCGAAATGCTGCTAGGTAGGCCTCGCTGGACATGTCGGAGACCAACTCTAGATGGACCGCCTTTGTTGCCATACAAACAAATATGGCAATGTAAGCTTTCACAAGACGGGGATTGTACCGGCCCTCCTTGACCAGTACCGGGCCAGCATAGTCTACTCCAGCCTTCTCGAACGGATGTGCTTGGGTCACTCGGCATGACGGCAGACTTCCCATCAGTTGGTTGGAGCTTCGTGGCTTGGATCGGAAGCAACGGACGCAGGATCTTGTGATCTTCCGAACTGTCGATCTTCCATCTAGCAGCCAAAACTTCAGACGAAGGGCCGCTAACAGTCCGGATGGGCCGATGTGCATGAGTTCATGATGGTACGCCTGGACGATGAGGTAGGTGATCGGATGCTTCGGCAGCAAAATCTGGTATTTGCTGGACAGCGGGAGGTCGGAGTGCTGAAGTCTCCCTCCAACACACAGGATGCGGTTGAGGATTATTGGATGCAAGGCATAAATCCGTTTACACGGCTCGTTGGCTTCCACTCGATGGATTTCATCAGCAAGAGTTTCATGCTGAATGATTTTCACGATGAGCTCAAGAGCGCCTCGTAGCTCCGGAACGGTAAGATGACACGGTGACGGTGACACGCTTCGAATCGTCCTTCTCTCGGCAATTCCGGATGAATCGTTGAACCAGAGCAATTACCCATTGGAGTTTCCGAAATGAGCTGTACTTCGAAAATACGGGCAACTCGTCTTGGTTGATGGCGGATGCTACAACAATCGGTGGCGTCCTCAATTCCAGGACGACTGCATCAGGCAAATCTTCCGGAATATCCACTTCGTAATCGGCGCTTTGGAGGAACTTTGGCTCCATCCACCAAAGCTCATTGATCCGCAAGGCCTCTGGCAACAGACCTCGTGACACGATGTCTGCTGGGTTCTCTTTCGTTGAGATGTATCTCCACTGTACTCCTAACGGTTCGGTGAGTTGACGTATTTTGTCGATGCGGTTACGTACAAAGATTTGCAGGGCTGCAAGTAGCTTCTTCAGCCAGGCGAGGACTATTTGGCTATACAGCCAGAGGACGACGTTGCTGACGTTGAGGTCGAACGATCCCAGAACCAATGTTGTATATACTCACCTCAACGAACGCTCAATACCTGTTTTCGAGAGAGATAACTCACAGTGTTCATTTTCGTACCAGCATTGCAGAACGAGATGGAGCGCGACGGTTTGAACGATATGGTGATTCGATTCACCGCGAGAATAGGAAAAAACCAGAGAATAAGTTCATAAGAATCAGCTCTATCTCTCTCAGACCTTGAGCACGATCGTAATAACTCATGCAACGTTTGACTCGCAGTCTGAGCATTATTTTGTTGAACAAACAATTTCTTGCTCACTCAGTTGATCGCTGGCAGTTGTCTGGTTCGGAAATTCCAGCAATGCCGCCGCTTGTGTGAGACAATGGCAAAACGAGAAAACAAGGAACTGATTTCCGTTGTAATGCTAACCCAGACGAGCCACGTTGGGATAGCGGCTAGTGTGTTGAAGACTCTGATAAGTGAGCGAGTAAAATATAATTTACTAAACATAATCAACAATTTAACTGCGGCAAACGCATGATGACCGTTTTGGTCATCATGCGTTTGCCGCAGTGTATGAATCAGAATGAAAACATGAATACTGGAATCATAATGTGTATATGGAACGATTAAAGAACTGGTTGAAGTAAAAACTAGAAAATAAATGTATATAATTATTGAGATTTATCTTCTTTTTCTGCTATCTTCATTCGGGAATTATTATTTAAAAGAATTAAATTTAAAAGTGGTAGACTGATATTATAAATATTTGTTTTCTTTTAAACTCAGCATAACACGCACCTTAATAAAAAGATGGAATGTGACTTTCAACAACAAATTGGTTTATTTATCTTTGCATCGTACCGTTATATTTGAAATCTCGCGTATCATTTGAAAACAACCAACCGACGATTCTCTTCCTCGACTTCCTCTGTTGTATACCACGGCAAAATAAACAAATCTTTGACTCTGCGTGTAGCTTTCAACAACTTATGCAATACAAAATATGTTAATAGCTGCGTTATGACAGAAGGTTGATGAACAAAATCGGTCAAAAAGGATAGTTGCTTTGCTCGTGGTACGCGAGAAATCGCTGGCTGCTGAGATGTTGTTGAAAATCTAACACAGTTTCTTAACCGCAATCACGGCATTCCATTTTAAATTACGACACGAAATATTGAAACGCCATTGACCATTGAAGACGCCATTGATTGCAGCAGTCAGCTGTTGGTATGAAAAGTGTATTTGTTTGGAGCGTAAACATTTTTTTTTATATAAATCATTTATTTGTACAAGCTCAATCGAATTAACTTTACAGAACCAAGTTTTCATATTTGTATACATAAATTATCTTAAAACTAACGTTAAGAGGATAGAACCGATTACTCGCGGCCGTCTCGAGGTTAATAGGATTAACAACTGAATGGATGGGAAGGTAGGCAGGAGTGTGAAGTGGGGCTTACATAACACATTTTTTTTAATTCTAAATTGTCAAAAAACTTTTGGCTTCTTTTGACTTGAACATTTTTGAGAAAGAAAAAAAAACACACACAAACACAGATAAAAAAAAACTTAAAGTAAACATACAGGTTAAACTAACTACAATCTAAGGCTAATGTTAGTCAAAAACACATAAATGAGCTTCAATTTATTTGTTTTGTGTTCGGTCAGAAAGAATGTAAATATTCAGGGAATACGTTAATACTGACATTGTTTTGTAGTTATTGAACTTAACTAACTTGCCAAATGTATGATTTGATATTTCATATATAAACATTGATAAATTTCTTTTTTTTTTCCTTTATTATCGAGATTTTCAGCTCTGGGCTGGTTCATCTCCCGTCGTAAAGGGCGATACGGTCAAAATTTGGTCAATATCAACTTGACGTATTTCTATCAATTTTGCATTTAAAAAACCTGAACACCCCTCATTTTGAAGGTGTGTGTGTGTAGAATGTTGCTCTTATTTTGATTTTGGAATTCACTCTTCAGTTGTCAAAATGCCGTCCAAGCAAGAAGAGCAGCGTATCAAAATTTTGCTCGCGCATCGCGAAAATCCGAGCTACTCGCACGCAAAGTTAGCAAAATCGCTAAAAGTTGCCAAATCAACCGTTACAAATGTAATTAAAGTGTTTGGGGAACGTTTGTCGACAGCCAGGAAGTCTGGATCGGGGGGAAATCGAAAACCGGAAGCCGCTGAGACGACAAAGAGAGTTGCCGGTAGTTTCAAGCGAAACCCTAACCTATCTCTCCGAGATGCCGCAAATAAGCTGGGTGTATCGTCTACAACCGTACATCGAGCCAAAAAACGAGCCGGACTATCGACTTACAAGAAGGTAGTGACTCCAAATCGCGATGATAAACAAAATACGACGGCCAAAGCGCGATCCCGGAGGCTGTACACGACGATGCTGACGAAGTTTGACTGCGTGGTAATGGACGACGAAACCTACGTCAAAGCCGACTACAAGCAGCTTCCGGGACAGGAGTTTTATACGGCAAAAGGAAGGGGAAAGTTAGCAGATATTTTCAAGCACACGAAACTGTCAAAGTTCGCAAAGAAATATCTGGTTTGGCAAGCCATCTGTACCTGTGACTTGAAAAGCAGCATTTTCATAGCTTCCGGGACTGTCAACCAAGAAATTTACGTGAAAGAGTGTTTGAATAAACGTCTGCTGCCTTTCCTGAAGAAACACGGTTGTTCCGTACTGTTTTGGCCGGATTTGACATCTTGCCATTACGGTAAAAAGGCCATGGAGTGGTACGCCGCCAACAACGAGCAGGTGGTTCCCAAGGACAAGAACCCTCTCAACACGCCAGAGCTCCGCCCAATTGAGAAATACTGTGCTATTGTCAAGCGGAACCTAAAGAAGACCAAAAAAACTGCTAAGGACGAGCAGCAGTTCAAGGCAAACTGGCTTTCTGCGGCGAAGAAGGTGGACAAGGTGGCTATACAAAAACTGATGGCAGGGGTCAAGCGTAAGGCCCGGCAATTCGGATTTGGAAAAGCGGAAGCCTAACTGAATATTTTTCCTGAATTTTATACTAATTGAACTTGAAAAAGAAATTTAATTTGATTTTTTAAATAAACGATTTCACCGATTTACACGCGTTTTCCCTTGACCAAATTTTGACCGTATCACCCTTTAGTCACTCAAATACTGTTTGGGTTTTTCGTGACTTGTACGGGGGTGAGATTCGAACTCGTGACTTTGGCGTGAGAGGTATGGATGCAGACCACAACGCCGGGGTCGTCCCCACGGCAATAAATTTCATGTTTTCTATCGATGTGCCGGAAATGAGTTCCAATGCTGAAGTTTCGCTCTTCTCTATGTTTTCCGAACTTGTAATCAAGTTGAAATTTCTTATTTTGTGGATTTTTTTTCATTAAATGGTTTGATAAATTATTTATGCAGCAATGAAAATCGTGTATAATTTGGTAATAATTAAAAAAAAACTTTCCCATCGTATCTCAAAACTTATTTCCTACAAATAAAACTCTTTCCATCGCGAATTGTATGTATGTATGTATGTATGTATGTAAGGTAGTTACCATCCCTTCTAAGACCTTGTCATGTATGTAGCTCCACTTAACTGCAAGATCATTTGAGTTAACGGTTTGTATTCCCAGCAACACTGTATGTAGGGCCAAAAACGGTGGGGCGGACCCGCAAGCAGAGACCCTTACGCGAAACCCGTGAAAAATTAAGATTCTCATTCAAACTATACGGTCCAACAAATTGAATAACCCAATTCGCAATCCTTATCAAACTTTTTACGGGATGGCTTTTTAAGAAGGGCACGTCACTCTCGCTGAAACTGTTGGAGTAGAATTCACAGCATCACAATCGAATCGATAGGATAAGAATAAAGGTAGTGTTTGTACCCTCCTAGACACCGGTTGTCATACCACTCCATTGTTCAATTCCAGATTTAGTGATCCCTGATGCTTCCTCCTTTCCCAATATATAGTCAATGTCATATAGTAATTTATAAAATAAAGTGAATGTATATTAGAATGATGAATAATATAGTGAGTGAATATAAGAATAATAATAACAATTCCATTTGTGAACCTGAAAGTTTAGACAATGTAAAAACGAGTAAAAAATATGGTTTAAAATTATTCTTCAAAATTAGGGATGTTCATGGATGATCTGAGATTATAGAGTATATAAAGAATAGTAAACCTAAAATTTCTAAGTGCTCTTCCTTTTCCTTTTATCACAATAATTTTTTGTAGAGAATTTTTATGTATTGCATAAATTTAATATCATAAAATAAAATAATAAACTGACGTTATAATGTTAAGTAGTAATACTAGCAAGCCAGTAAACTATAGTAGAATATATATATATATATATATATATATATATATATATATATATATATATATATATATATATATATATATATATATATATATATATATATATATATATATATATATATATATATATATATATATATATATATATATATATATATATATATATATATATATATATATATATATATATATATATATATATATATATATATATATATATATATATATATATATATATATATATATATATATATATATATATATATATATATATATATATATATATATATATATATATATATATATATATATATATATATATATATCGTCATTGCCCAGTGAACAAGCGAACGGTACAGTTCGTTCGGTCCGCTCTCCGTAGCTTTGGAAGATTTTTACTAGGTGTTATTACAAGTCAAGTCAGTTTCATTTAGTTTTTCTCGATCGCGAGTGAAATTCCGTTTCTGAAGAAGAAAACGTTGTGTGATCTAGCAGGGCAACAACGTCATTAATTGCAATTAGCAATATTGCCCCAATCTAAAAGCCATTTTGCTCCGCATCAATACGGCACGCACACCAGCAGTCCATCGTGTGTAGCGTGCAATAGTTCATCTGATAACCACCACCGACCAACAACATCATCATCATCGTTCAGCTCCACGCCTAGCCGGTACACGCGGCCACTGATCGTCGCTCGGCAGCAGCAGCACATTCGTCGCCCGTCTGCAGTAGATCAGTGATACATATAAGATAAGTTTTTTATTAGTATATAAGATAAGTTTTTGTTTCTCGCTCTTGTGTGTGTGTGAGTGTGGAGAGTGACTGAGAGTGTGTGAGTGTGTGTGCTTAGGTTTAATTTGTGTATCTGTGATTGATTGTAGATAATTACGTTAGTGGTTGAGCGCCATAAGCTCCCACAAGCGAGCCATGGATGATTTATCGGAAGATGAATCATCTATGGGGCAAAATGATGGGGTAGCTCTCAAAGGTACCCGATCGCATGCTTATCCAGATAGTTCATCTGGTCCTTGGGTTGTCTATTTTCGGCCCAAAACGAAACCTCTCAACATTTACCAGATTTCAAACGATCTGACGAAACGATTCTCGGCCGTGACCGAGATAATTAAGGTGAGACACAATACACGGTGTTCAATAAGTTCGAATACAAGTTTTCATCATTGCGTAGGTATGCGCCATGTACATATTCTGCATTGGTATTGGTGTCAGCTTTAGCTTCATTCATACGCTACCGAATGTGCGCGGTGTTGACATTCTGTTAGTTGTTGTTCGTTTGTTACGCGCGATGAAAGAGTATCGGGACTTCGTAATTAAGCGTTTTTTTAACGGTGAGCGACCCGGCGATATATTCCGGCTGCTGAAATCGCATGGGGTCAAGCGGAACTTTGTCTACACGACCATCAGGCGATACCGGGAGACGTCCTCGACCAATGACCGTGCGAGATCCGGTCGGCCGCGTTCAGCGAGGACGCCACGGGTCATCAAGATCGTGAGGGAGCGAATTCGGCGCAAAAAGAACCGCTCAATCCGGAAAACGGCTGCAGATCTCAACGTTTCCATTGGAACCGCTCACACCATACTCACCAAGGACCTTGGTTTCAGCCCTTACAAAAACGTAAGGTCCATGGCGTTTCGGAGGCTACCAGCAAAAAGCGGTTGGATCGAGCTAAGAGGATCCTCTCTCGGCACGCTGGTCAGGAGTTTGTTTTTTCGGACGAGAAACTGTTCGTGCTGCAGCAGCCGCACAATGTGCAAAATGACCGGGTGTGGGCGCCATCGAGGGACAGCATTCCTGAATCCAATATAAACATCCCTCGGTTCCAAAGTGCCGCGTCGGTGATGGTTTGGGGGCAGTATGCAAACGTGGTAAGCTACCCTTGGTGTTTATTGAAAAAACGTCAAAATCAACGCGGCGTACTACAAAACTGAGGTTTTGGAAAAGGTTGTTGCCCCCAGTCTCCGAAGCCTCTACGGCGATGAGCACTACGTGTTCCAGCAGGACGGTGCACCAGCCCATACGGCAAATGTGGTTCAAGCCTGGTGTCGGGACAATTTAACCGACTTTCTGGACAAAACTTTGTGGCCTCCCAGCTCCCCGGACTTGAATCCTCTCGACTTTTTTGTTTGGTCCTATATGATGGCGAAGCTGAACGAATACAAGGTCAGCACTTTGGATCATTTCAAGACGGTAATTCTCAAAATCTGGGACGAAATGCCCATGCAGTCCGTGCGTGCCGCCTGCGACGCGTTCGAGAAACGTTTGAAGCTCGTTAAGGAGTACAAAGGGGGGGTCATTCCAAGAGAAATGTTGTAAACGTTCCTTGTAAACATAGCTTTCAATAACATAAATCCAAAAAATAAAAAAACATGTTTTCATTTTTTTAACAAATTTTGAAAGTGTATCCGAACTTATTGAACACCGTGTAAATTAAAAGTCGTTGTGTCCAGCCTGAAACAAGCTAACGAAATTGCTGTCTCTCAATTTTTTACACTGGAGTATTTAGTGTACATCCCAGCTCGAGGTATTGAGATAGAAGGTGTGGTCTCCGAAGCGAGTTTGACCCCTGAGATCCTGTTGAAGCAGGGGGTTGGTCGATTCAAGAACCCTCTGCTTCCTTCAGTCAAGATACTCGATGTGCGAAAACTAGGCACCGTATCGATCACTAAGGGTGAAAAGAAATTTACCCCCTCAGACTCGTTTCGTGTGACTTTTTCTGGTTCAGCCCTCCCTCAATACGTCGAGTTGGGAAAACTTCGACTACCTGTGCGGTTGTTTGTACCTCGGGTCATGATCTGCGAAAAGTGCAAGCAGATGGGACATACGACCTCCCATTGCAGCAATAAGGCACGCTGCTCTAATTGTGGGGAGAAGCACGAGGATGGCGCCTGTGCAGACAGCACACCAAAATGCGCTTTCTGCAAGGAAACTCCTCCACATGCTCTCTCATCTTGCCCGGCGTACAAACAACGCGGGGAAAAATTAGAACGCTCGCTAAAATAGCGTTCCAGGCAATCTTTCGCCGAAATGGTGAAAAAAGCCTCTCCATCACCCAATGTCAATACAAATCCCTTTGCTCCTCTGTCAGATGACGAGTCTGACTTTGATTTGGCTGAAGAGGGAACATCATTCAGCTTTCCGGAAGGTGCTTCACGGAAGCGAAGACGCGTCCGCCCACGGAAAGTTGCTGAACCGGAGCCCAAAACCAGCTTGCCCAATTCAAGGAGAGGTGGAAAAAAGGAAAATCCTAGTCCACCTGGTTTTCGTAGTACTAACTACAGCCAGGACTTTCCATCTCTCCCGGGGACATCCAAAACCCCTGAAGCCCCAATTTTAAGAACAGAAGCCCCCTCCTCTTGTGGGCTGTTCTCATTTGATGACATTGCCGAAGGTATCTTTAAGTACCTCGAAATTTCTGACCCTCTCAAAAGCATTGTTTTGGCACTTGTTTAATCAGTGTTGTTGAACTTATTTAATCAGTTTCTGGAACTCAACATTGTACCGGATGATTGGAGACGGGTGAGAGTTATTGCCATTCAAAAACCTGGTAAGCCCGCGTCCGACCACAACTCCTATCGACCCATCGCGATGTTATCTTGCATTCGAAAGTTTTTCTAGAAAATGATCCTTTTCCGTCTGGACAAATGGGTTGAGACGAACAACCTGCTTTCAGATACTCAATATGGTTTCCGTAGGGGTAAGGGAACGAACGACTGTCTCGCGTTGCTTTCCACAGATATTCAGTTAGCTTTTGCTAAAAAAGAGCAAATGGCTCCTGTATTCTTGGACATAAAGGGGGCTTTTGATTCAGTATCTGTTGAAGTTCTTTCAGATAAACTCCACGCTTGTGGCTTTTCACCATTAATGAACAATTTTTTGTACAATTTGCTGTCAGAGAAACATATGAGCTTCTCTCATAGAACCTCTACAGCTTCACGATTTAGCTACATGGGTCTCCCCCAGGGATCATGTTTGAGCCCCCTTTTGTATAATTTTTATGTCAAAGCCATTGACGGTTGTCTAAGTGACAATTGTACGTTGAGACAACTTGCAGATGATGGCGTAGTGTCCGTCACGGGACCTAATGGGGTCGATCTGCAAGGACCCTTACAGGATACCTTAGACAATTTGTCTACTTGGGCTCTAGAGCTAGGTATCGAATTCTCTACGGAGAAAACTGAGTTGGTAGTTTTTCCAAGGAAGCATAACCCAGCACAACCGAAGCTTCAAATTTGGGGTAAGCCGATAACTCATTCTATGTCATTTAAATATCTTGGGGTCTGGTTCGATTCAAAGTGCACCTGGAGATCCCATATTGAGTATGTGAAGCGAAAATGCCAGCCAAGGATCAACTTTCTCTGCACAATTACCGGAACCTGGTGGGGAGCTCATCCACAAGATCTTCTAACGTTGTACCGGACAACGATTTTGTCGGTTATGGAATACGGTAGTTTTTGTTTTCAGTCAGCGGCTCGGTCGCACTTCATTAAACTGGAACGTATTCAGTATCGGTGTCTTCGTATCGCGTTAGGTTGCATGCACTCCACTCACACCATGAGTCTTGAAGTGCTGGCTGGCATGTTGCCACTCTCGGATCGGTTTTCAGAATTATCTCTCCGGCTCCTCACCAGGTGTGAAGTTATGAACCCCGAGGTGATCGAAAATTTTGAGAAGCTCCTTGAGTTGAATCCTCAAACTCGCTTCATGACCTTGTACCATTTGTACATAACACAGGATGTCAGCCCTTCGACGAACATTTCCAATCGTATTTGCTTCTCCGATTTCGACAATTCGGTTCATTTTGATTTATCCATGAAGCAGGAGCTTCGTGGAATCCCAGAGCATCATCGTCCTATGATTGCTCCTGTGATATTTGCTGCAAAGTTTGGCCAAGTTGATTCCACTAAATCGTTCTTCACTGACGGATCTTTGATAGAGCAGTCAGCAGGCTTTGGTATATTTAATGAAATTTATAGCGCCAACCGTAAACTTCAAGCTCCTTGTTCCGTGTATGTCGCTGAATTAGCGGCAATACATTTTACGCTAGAAATTGTTGCCTCATTAACACCGGATCAGTACTTCATTTTCACGGATAGTCTCAGTTCTAGAAATTTTACACAACGCTTTAGGTATGCGACGACTAAAGGAAAACTAAAACTATTTGAACCGCCGCTGGCTGCCAATTGCCAAGAATTTAGATCGGAATTTGAAAAATGTACGATAAATTCATACAAACTTCTTAACTAAAATTGAATTGGCCGTCTTGAAAAGGGCGGATTTTATATGGTGCACATTTGAATTTAAACCTCCTTGGTCTTTTGCAGAAGCAAATTATTGCATCCGTTGCATCGTACCAAAAATTGGCTATGATCAGGATCAACACAAGCACCTTATTTTGCACCTCATGGTCACAGGTTTGGTCAACCGATTGCTCATCACAAAACTAATGGCTGCCTAACAACGGTTGCCTACAAAAATACAGTTATCAGCTACCTGATCAATGGTTAACCCTCCAGGGTATTAGCCACCGCAAGCTGTCAATCCAATATTTGATCCCAGCCACTCCGCACAGCTTGAATAATACCGAACGAATGATTTAGTTTGCGAAGGTGTATCCCTTTTTTATCGTTCACTGCAACATAGTTTATTGCTACATTGAAATCTTCATTGCAACATTGAAATGGAAGTCACTGAAATACTATGCATGTAGTAAATTTAGCCTTCAAAACTATATTTTAAAACATCACCTTTTATTTGCGTTACTTTCAATAGTTTACAATGTATCACAATAGTTTACAAGATGTATCATAAAAGCGACACAAGCTAACGCCAAGATATAAATAATGCAAACCCAATATCACTATCCCACCAACAAGCTTTACTAATTAAAACAAATCCCAAACCCTCTATAGGTGGCACGCCGCAGATATCCACCTACTAGACGCAAGCGAATTATACGTAACATCTTGTTCAACCAGCATCGTTAACTCAATGAGAAAACCCGTCAGCTGCTCATGCGGTACTCACTCACCATGCGAGTTGGTTCCTCGCCACTCAATAATAGTTCGTTTCCTAGCATGAAGAGATGAAAGCGCAATGGCAAAAATACACACATTCACTCTCCTGCAAAAACGATAGGGGGATAATGAACAGCAGCATTATTTGTGTTCTCTCCTCTCGCGAGCAGAGAACTCTCGGCTGCAAATCGTGAAAACGCTCATGATTCAACAACACTGCCCAGAACCTTAGAGATCAGTTTCGCTAGAAGGTAAGCTCCTAGCAGCTCCATGCGTGGAATGCTAACTTGCTTTGCTGGGGACACCTTCGATTTGCTGCAGAGCAAACGAAGACTCGCAGTTCCGCCGGGAAAGATGCAGCGGAGATACACCGCCGCTCCGTAGGCCAGTTTGGATGCATCCGAGAACCCATGCATCTCGACAGCGATGTGGTTTGAGCCCACGACGCACCGAGGGATCCTGATGCTGTTTACGTTTTGCAGGGACGTCCGAAATTGCAGCCACTCCTGCAACAAGCTTCCTTCTAAGTGGGTGTCCCATGGTAGTTCCGCCAACCAAATTTTTTGCATTATGAGCTTGGCGATGATGATGACTGGCGATATCAGACCGACCGGGTCGAACAGCTTACTTATCTCGGACAGGACGGATCGTTTGGTCGGTAATTTCAGCTGGTCAGTGAGATGATTGGCGACGAATGCAAATTCATCTCGTTGTTTACTCCAGGTCAGTCCCAGAGTTTTCATAACTCCTTCACAGCCGTCACTCAGATTCACCAGCTCCTCACGATCAGCTTCAGGGATGCGTTGTAGCAGCTCAGGGGAGTTAGAGCTCCACTTGTGGACCGGTAACCCAGCGGAATTCAGCATACCCAGCATGGGTCTGACACTCGATAGCCTCTGGTACGGTGTTGGCTCCAGACAGAATGTCGTCGACGTAACAGTCTTCTCGGATGATCTCTGCCGCCATTGGGAAGGAGGCAGCCTCATCGATGCTTATCTGTAGTAAACACCTGGTGGCAAGGAATGGAGCGCAGGCTGTTCCATACGTCACGGTTGTCAATTCCAGAACCCGGAGTCGCAATGTTAGATCGGCTCGCCAAAAGATCCGTTGGAAGCAGGAGTGAGCTGGTATAACCTTGATCTCCCGATACATCTTGGATATATCAGCCGTGAATACGACGCAATGCTTCCGGAAGCGGACGAGGATGACAAAGATGTCATTTTGCACGGTTGCTCCTACCAGAAGGGCTTGGTTGAGAGCTACGTCGAATGCTGAGGCCTTCGCTGATGCATCGAAGACCACGCGAAGCTTTGTGCTGCAGCTGGACGGTCGCAGGACCGCATGATGGGGCATGTAATAACCGGCCTTGTTTGGTTCGTCGAATTCCTCCCTGATCTCACGGCAGTGTCCGAGGGCTTCGAAGTCGTCGATAAACTGGGTGTACTGGAGCTTCAGGGAAGGATCCTTGTTCATTCGTCGTTCGAGTGAGAGGAAGCGTCGCAGGGCCAGCTCTCGGTTGTCCCTCAGCTGGGGTGGGAACTCACGAAAGGGCAGCGAGACAACGTATCTTCTGTCCTCGTCCCGGTAATGAGTGGCCAGGAAGATCTTCTCACATACTTCATGCTCCGTGGGTTCGTCAGCGTCTTTGATGTCTTCAACCTCCCAAAACCTCTTCATGGTCTCGGAAAGTGTGGTGGTGGTGGCTATGCAGCACCGCTGGTCGTTTTGCTGTTCCTCGACGTCTCCTGCAATGACCCAACCGAAGTGCGTCTCTTGCAGGTCAGGCAAATCCGCTCGCAGTTGCATCCTTCCTGATTTGAGCAGACGTAGGAAATGAGATACGCCAAGCAGCATGTCGATTTGACCAGGTATATGGAACTCGGGGTCGGCTAGGAATATGCCGGTTGGTAGTGGCCATTTCGACACGTTCAGCTGATTCGTTGGGATGACTTCTGTCACCTTAGGAATCACCAGGCATTCGACGATCGTTGAGAAGTCGGAACATCTGGATTCAACTGCAATAAAGATCTTTTCGTGGGCACAGGTCTTGACTGCGCCAACTCCGGTGATGGGCACAAGCGTCGGAATTCTCTGGAGGGACAGGCGGTCAGCGATGGACTTCGAAATTAAGCTCACCTGAGAACCAGAATCTAGCAGCATACGGCAGGATATCTTCCTGCCACAGAGGTCCCTCAGGTTCACGACAGCTGTCATGAGCATTGCTGTTTTCTGTTCCAACGGTTGGCCTTTTGGAACGACGGTATTTGACGACGAGTAAACAGATGTTTACGCTTGCAATACTGGTTGTACTGCTGGAGTTGTGCTCACCTTCTGCAACGGTGGGGCGGACTTCTCGGGTGCTTGCTTGGTTTCCTCATGCAGAAGGGTATGGTGCTTCCGCTGACACTTCATGCAGGTCTTATTCGACTGGCACTCGTTAGATCGATGGCCGCATCGAAGGCAGTTGTAGCACAGGTTTAACTCCTTTACCTTTACTATACGTTGTGCTGGTGCCCACTTGTTGAACGTAGGGCATTCGAAGTGGAAATGCTCATTATTGCACACGAGGCAGGGCCGGGATTTCATTGTAGGGGTCGCAGCGTGTGACTTCTGGCTTGGCGGCTTGGGATATCCTTCCTTCACGGTAGCTGCCTGGGATCGATTCTGGAATCTTTCCAAAACCTGACACTCGCTCTGAAGGAACTTCATCGTCTGGTCGAAGTCCGGCAGCTTACCGTGTTCCTGTGTCCTCTCCCACAGCTGAAGAGTCTGATCATCCAGCCGTGCCGTGACGATCTTTGTCAGCAGTAAACCAGACATCACGTCAACTTGGATGTCCTGGTACTCCAGGCCTCCAACGTGCCGGTGGACCGTCTTCACCAGCTCCAGCAGATCCTTATGGTTTCTCTTCATGATGGGTTTCAATTCCAGCAGACCAGTCAGATGGGTGTCGACGATGACGCGGGGGTTCTCAAACTGGTCCTTCAGTTGTTTCCAGGATTGATGGAAGTTGTTGTCCTGGATCATCTTCGCCGTTATCCATCCGGAAGCATCACCGACGACGGCCTTATCCAGATGGTGCAGCTTCATGGCTTCGGATTCATTGCTGCGAATGACGATGCCCTCAAACATCGTCCGGAACTTCGGCCGATTCTCCACCTTTCCATCGAAGCTGGGAATGGGTGGCCGCAGAGGTTGTTGCTGGATGATTACTTGGGGGTTGACGGTGCCATTTGCTGGAGCAACGGTTTGCGCCAGCATTGCGGAGAGCCGCTCGACTCTATCAAGCGCCTCAGTATGAAGCTTGTCGAAAGTCATCAGCATTCCATCCTGCTCCTCCAGCTTCGACGACGGAGTAACTTCCAGGATTTCTTGATGCACTGCGGTGTATTCCTGGTAGTGCACATCGAGCTTCTTCGCGAAGACATTGAGCAGCGTTTTAGTCACCTTTGAAAGATCGCCTTCGGCTTCCTCCAGGCTGCGGCTGATGAGCGTGACCCTACGTTTGACTTGGCCACGCTGATGGATCAGGAATTTCACGTCGATCGTGTCTTCTTCCCTTTTCTTCGGTGTGTGATTGAGTCCCATTTTGCCTCGTTACACGTGCACAACACTCGCGACAAAACAACTTCACGGTACGCGAGTAGCGTTGTTAAAGCCACGCTAACGCTTGTACACACTTCGTACACAACTTCGCGTTGTTTAAGCCACGCGAACGCTTTTTGTAACACTCACAACTTCGCGTTGTTGCAGCCACGCGATCGCTTTTGGTTCCACGGAACAATCGCAACGGTTTCGAATTACCACTCACGATTTCACTTTTTGGATGACCGACGATTGGTCGACACACTAACTTACACTCTGGGGTCCTAGCAAGATGCTCGGATGTCACCAGTGATACCGATTAGCGCACTAATCGGCAGGCTTCACTTGACTGGTCACCACGTTGGCCAGCAGCGGAGGGTTGCTTCTACTGGTCGTCTGATTGACCAGAGAGGGCTTGGGGTACCGATTGGCTCGGTAGGGACCTCGCTTGGTCACCGTGTTGACCAGGAGGGACGGGTTGCTTCCACTAGTCGCCTTAATGACTAGCAGAAGGCTTCGGCAGTTAACCGGGGACTGCAGGCCGGTTACACTCATCAGGATGGTATCCGGTTCGGGATGGACCAAATGTTGAGGCGCCTGGTTGCTTCAAAGGGGAGGTTCTTTCCTCGCAAAGAAAGAAGACGATTAAATTTCTTTTACAAGCCTTTGTTTCATTGAGCTTTAGCCAGCACAAATTACTTATTTATTACTTGACCGTTAGCCGGGTCAAAACATACTGATTCTATTCTCCACTAACCTAATGCCTTATATAGCTAGCACAAATGTTGCATGACAAGAAATAGAACATTCACGAATATTCTAGAGCCACTGCATCGCACGCTGTCATCATTCCTTTGTGCGCAATGATGATGATAATGATGATGGTGTCGTCGGGCTCGCCGGTAGCAGCAGCGTCGGCAACGCGCGTTCTCTCTCTCTCTCTCTCTCTTTTCGGGGTTGGTCATGCCGATGATGACAGCGCAACTGCTGATTGAATGTTCACGTTGTGTATTGTGGTTTGCGCGCCTTGCGGCGCTAGTTCGTTGATTTAAGTAATACAAAAGGTTTCATTGAAATGTACATTACAATATGGAAGTGTTCATAATTTGAGTTATTTTTTCTTAGTTTATAGGGTTAACTGTTATTAGAAGTCTATTGTTAATATTGTGTTAGTCAGTGGATAGCTAAAATAAGTGCAGTTAGTTGTTAAAAATTATAAGGTGTTAAAACGGAAATGTACTATCGGTAAAACTTATTTTAGGTCACGCGCCAAAAGTGGCTGAAATTGTGAAGTGAAACCGTCATTGCAAGCCAAAAACATCAGAAAAAGGTAATTTTTCTAAACTAAACTTAGAGGCTAAGTGTGTCAGAGGCTAGGGCAATTTGACGTCACAGGGGACTAATCTTGTGGGCAGGTCCACGAAGCGGGCCTTTTTTCTGTTGTACCTTTTTACTCGGCAGAAGAATATCCGGAAGTGTGAAAGTTACAGACGGAAGGATCGCGAGATAAAGAGCGCGCCCAAACCAGCAAAAACGAGTCCGCCATCGCTGCTAGATAGTCGGTCCCACGTTGGGTACCCGCTATTGTTATTGCCGTCATCAATACACCGTAGTTCACCACCGCCTTCCCCGGTCGTCGACATACCGCCATTCACCGGCACGCCGCTTGCAAGTGAGACAGTGAGCCAGCCGGAGAACCAGGCCGGATCCCAACCGCCATCTTATGGTGGCCCGAATCAGCTGTTATCCCCATATCACCTGCATCTGCTTCCCGCCATCGAAGCCATCACCTGCATGTGTTTCCAGTTAGTGAAATAACCATCTACCTGTGATACCAGCCACCGCTTCTACGGCCAACACCGCCAGGATCGCGATCCGCTAGAGCCCATAAACGCCAAGACACGCAAGTACCCCTGCATGACGTCATGAATAAATATAGGAAAATTTTAATTAAAACTTTCCTCTGTAGCCATTTTTTCAGAGAACATAGCCCTGATAATTAGCATTTCCACTTCTTCATCGGTTTTCCGCGCTTTTCGGTTCGAAAAGGAACCATCCAACTTCCTCTTTCGCATTTGCCTTGCATTTATAATATTTGAGCATCCCTATTGTGGTTTTAAAGCACACTTAAAGGCTAAATCATGGTCTTCAGATCCCTCATAAAACCAAAATTGTTACTTGGGATAACATGCGCGAATGTGTCTCGGGCTCATTTGGAATATTTCTCGCCTCACCGCAAGAATTTGTTCTGGATGTGTGACAAATGTGCAGAGCTGTTCGGAAATTCACATTTCCGTTCGATAACAAAAGTGGCCGACGAGAAATCACCGCTAGTGTCTCTCACAGAGGCTATAAGCAATCTGCACACCGAAATAAAGCAGTTGTCGCAAAAGCCCGTGTCTTGTATTCAGTCACCCTCGATTAAAAACTGGCCCCAGATCGGTCCTATCCGAGCTGCCAAACGACTTTGTGGACCGGATTTGGCACATAAAGTAACCGAATGCCAATCTGGTTCTACGCAGCTAGACAACAGTGTGAAATCTGTTCCAGTCTGCGCAAAGCCAGTGAACAAGTTTTTGCTCTACCTGACTCGCATACGGCCGGATGTTACAAATGAGGAAATTTTGGCAATGGTGAGAGCAAACCTTGACACAACCCAGGATCCGGAGGTTGTCAAACGGGTTGCCAAAGGAACTGACACCAGCACCATGACCTTTGATTCATTCAAAGTCGGACTGGACCCATCACTGAAGACAAACGCACTGAATCCATCGATGTGGCCGCAAGGAATCATGTTCCGTGAATTTGAGGACAACTGTACCCAAAATTTTCGGAAACCGTCAGCAGTTTATTTGACGCCAACATCCAGGACACCGCCTTCACTGAGCATGAAACAATAAACTACTACCGAACATAGCACTGTGGAAGCTCTCACCGAATGTGCTATTTGTCCGCCAAGACCGGATTCGCCCACCGTTTCCAGAAATTTTCCACTGATTCCTGACGCACCTCAACAATCACAGCTTGAGAGAAGAACACTTGGACGCACCGAACATAGTAGTTTATGGGTTTACTATCAAAACGTCCGTGGCTGCGGACCAAGATCGACGAGTTTTACTGCAATACCATGGATTGCAATTTTGACGTTTTAATTGAGACGGGGCTCGACGACGCAATCAATTCAACGCAGCTTTTTGGAAACAATTTTAATGTATACCGATGTAACCGAAGCCAAATGAACAGCAGTAAATGTCGTTTCGGAGGGGTTCTAATTGCTGTGCATCATCGGTTTATCAGTAGCAGTGTGGAAGTGTCCAGCGGAGAAACGTTAGAACAGGTATGCGTATCGATGAAGATTGGTTCCAAACGACTTTTGCTTTGTGCCATTTATGTTCCTCCAAACAAAAGTAAAGATCTCAGTATACTGACCGGGCATATTGAGTCGATCCATGAGCTTGTTAACAGAGGTCCTGACAACGGTTGTCTACTGGTATGCGGTAACTATAATCAATCTGGAGTGACCTGGAATTTTTCTGATGGCCATATTCAACTCTATATCTTCATTGAGGGCTAGCACGATCTTGATTGACGGTATGGATTTCTTCAACATGCATCAAAGAAATCTTGTGCACAACCACCTAGGACGCATTCTCGATTTGTTCTTTAGCCCAATGGATCTTCCTGTTGGAATCTCGAGTTCTGTTTCACCAGTCTTACCAATTGACCTTCATCACCCGCCACTGGTTGTCTGTGTACCATCTTTAGTTGATGACGATGTACCATCGCATGGTGTGAATGAGAATGTTGTGCTGGCGTTACAATATAACAAATGCAGTTTTCCGCGTTAATGCAACCTTTACTGTTCTACATAGAGTTGAATGCGCGCGTGATTGTTTTTCTGCCCGTAGAACGAGCCAACCGGCAGGTGCTTGCGTAGCAGCAAAGCTACCCGCCGGCGACAAAAAAAAAGGTAAACTTTATTTCGACTCCGCAAAAGTTTATTACGACCCAGAAAAACAACCGCGCGGGCATCGGACGAGAAGTCCATAGGTCACGGTGAGAATGAGTGACCAGAACCCGCGTTTTGGCGAGAGGGTGTTTTTCATGAACATGGCCACAGAGGGTCCATATTTAAGCGCAAGTAGGAATCATGAGGAGGAGAGTCTCAGTAAGTTTTTGACGCAGCAACGTCATTTTTGTGGTGCACATTTAACTGTAAGCTCCCATGTAAATTAGTTTTAGTGTAAAACTGAAATAAAATGTGCAAATTCTAAAACCTTAATGGAATAGTGAAATAAAAAGTGGAATTAATTTAAAAAAATAGATATATCACATTCTTGTGCGCGAGTTGGTGCTCCGAACATTATAGGAAAGAGACAGTGCCTCCCACTCGGGGCTCCGCATCTGGTGACAGCGAAAACGGCCTGAGAGCCTGGTGCGCTATTCTGACTGGTACCTAGAACCAGGGACATGTAGTAGTGGTAATAAGAATTTAGTGAAGAGTTTTAGTGAATTGTTGAACAAATTAGACTAGGACTTGGCTTGCATAGTGTTGGACGAAAGAATCCAAAAGTTCGCAGTGGAAAGTTTCGAGGATTGTGTGTAGGTGTACGGGAATAGTCCGAAAATTACTGTAGAAGAACGGCAGCAGGAGGTGGCGGCAGATTTTTGCTGCTCAATTTGGATCCGTCGGAGAAATTGCTGTCAGTGACGAAAATAAAGACTGTGCAGTTTCGGTGGAACAGACGAGCATCGCGATGAAAGCAGTATTGTCATGGTAAGTGAAAAACTGGATATATAGGGTAAGGGGATGTAATGTTAGCCTAGCTCCTTCATTCGGTCTATGTACCAAATGTGTCATTAATTTAGCGATAATCATCAAAATCATGTTGCTATTAGCATGATAGATGTTATCCGAAGCAATTGAGACAATATTAATTAACTTATAGTTGTTCACTTTCGCGTAATTTTCGGTTTCTTGAGCTTTTTGGGCATCATGATTTCACTGGTTAAGCTGAACAGATGATCTACACGATTTCAAGTGATCTAAATAAGGCTAAATTGAATCGATAAAGCAAGTAATGCAATCTAGATGTGCAGAAAATAGTTACACGTTACAAACTAACTGTTCACATAGCTAAAATAACAATGATTTTACAAGAAAATCGTAGACCCAATGTTGGGTACATATTTTTTTGAATGTTCCGAACTATGGCCTATTGTATCAATAACGTTGTTAAAAGGTTGTTATTGGTAAAATTTCAAGTGGAAATTCATGAACTTGCGGTTTTTTATATTCAAGTGGCTCATCTAAACACAAATCAAAGAGACAACATAATTGCATAGTGAATTATAATGTTTTCATTATTGAATGGCTGATAAATCATATATGAACATAATTTAAGTGTTTCGGGGCAGTTTTACTTTAGTTTGTGTAATGAAATGTTGTATTAAGTAAATCCAGTACAGCTAACAATGCCTTAATGCATTAAATTAGAAAAAAAAACCGTACAAAGACTGCATTTAGTAATAAATCCATGGAATGGGACGAAGTTGCATCCACGAATAGACCCAATTTAATGCTTACAGACCGACATTAAATCCACATCCCTCGAAAGTTTATGGCATTATAAAAATAGTTGTGTAACTTTTAGTGATACATGCTTCCAAATGTCTTATCAAACTCATATTTGCAAGTGTATAACTAGTTGAATCTCGCTTACAGCTAAAAAACTTTATGAGTTATAGTGAACAATGTGATCGCTGGATGCATAATAGGCTGAGTCAAGGGACACATACCCTATTCTGATTTTTATAAAACAATATTGCAATCAAATTCGGATGAGAATCACTTGTTTTATTATTGGAAAATATTCAAGTGCATGTGTAGTAGTAGCAAAGGGAAATATCTATTCAGTGTAGTTGAAATTTTTTTTTTTTTCATAGTGACAATTTCTTAAATGTCAGATTCTAGCGTACTAGAATTGACACAAGTAAACGATTTTGAGCAACTTGAAGAAATTCAAGAATTTATGTTCAAGGAGTTTAAAAATATAAACAAAAGCAGATACAGAACACGATCCAAACAAGGAATTTTCCATAAAAGAGAAGCGTTAAACGCTGCTATAGAAGAATTCGAGCATATTGTAAAAACATATGAAAATCTAGATGATACAGTTATTTGGAACGAACTGACCGATAGGTTAGAGATAATAAAAGTTAAACATAGACATTGTTTACAACTACTGGAGCAAACGAAACCTATTGAAGATTCAGTGTTTCGTTCTGGGACGGTTAGAAATTTACGGAATAGACGCGTATCTTGCAATGAGTCTATTTCCGAGGAAACGGAAATATTACCAAATTTCAAGGTTTCAATCTCGGGGACGGATTTATATTTTGGCCCAATCCGAGATCCCAATATTTTGTCATCAACGGTTATTGACGATAATGATAGTGACTCCGATGCTAAAACATCGGCATTAAACGCATGACGAGATTTCAGTTTAAAATTTGATAAAGTTTATAAAAGTTATATTGCAAAAATGGCATACGAGTTCCCTACTACGAAGGCAATTCAATGCATTCCGGAGTTTCGAGGAGCCACAGTTGAATTAGATGGATTCTTATTTCAGATTGAGCATTTCGCTAATGCTCTTCCCAAAAACGAGAAGATCAACCGGACAACCCTGTTAACACTGCGGAAAGGGAATTAATTTATGTTGTTTTATAAAAATTAAAAGGTCCTGCTGCTGCACAGTTTAAGCGTATTAATGCAGAGACGTGGAGAGAAGTCAGAGATAATCTTCAAAAAGAGTTTGGGGATAATCTCAAACTGGAGGAAGTTTTCCGTAAGGTTGAAACATTGGAACAGGGTCCAACTGAAACTTTCCAAAGTTACAAAGACCGGACATTAATATTGAAGGCTCATATTGATGAATATGAAAAGAACCACGAGCGTCTGAACAACGACAACGAAACATATGCACAACGTAATCTTAGACTCCATTTCCTGGGCGGTCTTAAAAACAGGAATTTGAAGATTTTAGCAAAGTCTCATAAGGGAGAGACTCTAGAAGACCTGATGGAATATTTAGAAGAGGAGTGTATAGATGTGGAACAAATAGAACACATCGAAAAAAGATTGCAGGATTGTCATATCGCGGAATCCCAAAGACAAAGATCCAAAGATTCTTAACACTATAGGCAGCAAAACAATTTCGAGAATTTCAGAGGCAATAATGATCACCACAGAAACAGAGCTTTCAACTCTGAACCTAATGATCACCAAAGAAATTGGAGTCACGATAGGAATGAGAGGCCTCAAGGAGGGTATTCTAATAATTATCCCCGGAACATCAATTTTGGAGGGCAAAACGATTACAGGAACTTTAATAGGAACCAAAATAATTATTACCCAAGAAACGAGCGAGAGCGGTTTTCTGGAAATGATGATTCATAACTATAGGGACCGTTATGAAAGTAACTGGCAAAGAAATGACAGACACCAGTTTGAAAGCAGGAATTACCGTAGTAATGACAATACCCAAAATAACAGCAGGGATTACAACAGAAATGAACCTCCTCGACAAGACTACAGAAGTAGAAACAATGACTATCGAAACAATGGGAGATACGAGCAGGGTCGAGAGAATAATTGGAATGATAGGAATTATAATAACAATCAGGAACGAAAAAACTGAATGAGAGGGATTCTTATAGGAAAAATATAGACGAATCCCACTGTTTCTGCACACAAATGGTCAAGAAAGAGGAAAATGATCAGATTCAAAGTTTGCTAAGACCCCAATGTATGGCGGGATTTCAGCTGGTTTCTACTGGAAATTAACAACTTGGGACAACCCAGAAGTAACCGAAAAATATTACATCGACACAGGAATCTGTTCCAATTTTATCCACAAAACAACAGCGATAAAAATAGGAGTAACAAAGATGGACACACAAAAACACGCATGGCTAAGCCTACACGGTGAACGAATTCAATCAATAGGGTCGATACGGTTACACTTAGCCATCGAAGGATTGAATATCCCCACCAGATTTTATGTTGTCGATAAATTAGGGGTACCGGCTAAAATTGGATATAAATTTGTTAAAGAACACGTAGAGTCAATAGGGAAAAGCTTAGCAGAAACGACGTTCAGACTAAATAGAACTGAAAATCCTACATTTAACAGACATGGACTTGTTAGCAGAGATTTAGAAGATTATTATAATTACACAAAAAATGAATTAGACAGAAAAACATGCATCAAACACGACAATACAAATTACGAGTTTGAAAGTGACATTGATACAGAATCTATCATATCGGAGTCATCGGATTCGGACACAGTCGTTTCATACTCAGAATGTAAAGAGGCAGTAGTAGATGCTTCAGGACGGTTTGAACATTTTTGCCACCCCCAAGTTCCAATTTGGAACCCGCACATGGATGGCCTTGAGAACATAGACTTTAGTGTTGACGTGAAATATGAGCTTTGGAGGGACACATACGAGGACTTCCAGGAAGCCATAATAAAAAAGCAGATTGATCCAAGTAGGGTGAAATTTACAACAAATAAAATTATTCAAGAAAACGAAATTGATGCAACATGTTTGATAGTTAACAGTCGATCGGCATACAAAGAATTAATGAACTTTGTACATCTACCATACGGTATAAAATACCATCTGAAGGGCAGAATATTTTCTTTCCCGGACAAGAAGTTATGGGGTCTCGTAATGAATGGTACGAAAAATTCAGCTACTAATTCGGAGGTGTTCTTTGAAGGATTAGTTGACGGCTTTCATAACGGTCCACAATTTGTCAAATCTGCCAAAACCATCAGAATAATTTCATTCAGGAATTTATTGGACATATTAGAATTAAATATTTTAAGGTACAAAGCAAAAAATTTAACAAAACATTCGTTTTGGATACTGTGGATAAAGATAACAATGGAGGCTACATCTACAGCACGGAATTGGCAAAACTAAACGACAAATTGGGTTTAGTTTTTATAACTAAATCGGGTTCAAGTCCAACCGGTTCCTCGGACGATGACTGTTTGGTAAATACAAACAGTACATCGGATATTGTACAGGAAATAGTGTTCAGAAATGACAATTTTTTTTATAGATTTAGCAACTGCAAATAGACCTACGAAAAAGGTAAAATATTTAATAGATACAGGCTCTTCAGTCAATTTATTACGATTTGACTTATTGAAGTATTTGAGTATTGAAGCCTTCAGTACAGAAGATTTAATAACAGTGGTAGGTATAGAGAATGGAAGCAAACCAACACTTGGGGTTGCAGAGGTGGAATTACTAATTAATGGTGTGAAATTTCCGGCGACTTTTCATCTAGTCCGAGATTTAATTGTGCCAGGTATCATTGGAATAGAATTTTTTAAACAGTACGTAGGGAGGATCGATAAAGGTTTTAAGACGATCACGTTTCAAACTAATGAAAATCAATCAAAAGAAGCCCTTGCAACGAAAAACTCTGACAACAAATACGTTCATACTATTAACAGAATACAACCGAAAATCAGATCGAATAATAATGTCACCGAAGTATATGATAAAACTGAATATGATACTTTTTCATATCAGTCCGAAGAGGATTGGTTTACCGGAAATAAGAAGTCCATGCTGGATTTAGATGCAAACATTGATTGTGATGTGAATTTATTAAAATTTCTTATAGTTTAACGCAAGTACAATTTGAAATTAGCACCTGAGAAATGTCACATTTTGAAAGAAAGATTAAAGTATTTAGGTCACATTGTCGACAAAGATGGTATGAGACCAACTGAGGATAATATAGAAACCATCAAAAATATGAAACAACCTAAAACAGTAAAGGATGTACGATCATTTTTGGGTTCAGTAAACTTCTACAGGAAGTTCATTCCAAACATCGCCAAGCTTAGAAAACCCCTGAATGACCTGTTAATAAAAGGGCACAAATTTTCTTGGACCAAAGAATGTGAACAATCATTCAAAGCACTAAGACTATATTTGACATCCGAACCACTTTTAGTTAGACCAAACTTCAGCGATATATTCGTGATTACATCCGATGCCAGTAATTATGCCATTGGGGCAGTTTTATCAAATGAAAAAACAGTAGACAGACCAATCGCTTTTGCTAGCAGAGCACTAGTCGGTGCGGAAAACAGATACCATATCATTGAGAAAGAACTACTTGCGATCGTGTGGTCAGTTGAATATTTCAGACATTATATTTTCAACCAAAGATTCATTGTCTATACGGATCATAGACCATTGGTCTCGATCTGGAGATTAAAAGAGACGTCACCAACTTTGACAAGGCTACGGCTCAAGTTACAAGGTCTCGATTGTGAGATTAGGTATAAGCAAGGCAAGGAAAATATCGTGGCTGATTTTTTATCTCGTCTGCCCGGTATTGAAAACAATCAACCCGACGAAAACGATGAAAACCCGTCACAACTAGTTGCAGTCGTCACACGCCAACAAAAAAAGAAAACTGGATGAAGAAAACTCAGCACAGCGGTACAGCGAATCAAAACCTAACAACGACACGACGAACTTTGATTGTCTTCACGACAAAGGCGATGAACTTGCTACGATCGAGGCATATAATGATGAATTGCATAATGCAGGAATCAAAACGGACATCCAACACCTCAGTAGCTTGGACAGTAGCACTGACCCAATTATTAACCATATGGACGATAAAACTGACCTACTCAACGACAATGAGAACTCAAATGACATGCTTCGAATAGATATATGTACTTGTGAAGCGAATAACGATATTGAGGAATCCATTGTGGCCGCCGCATATGATGAATGCGATGTCAAAAGCAAACGAAATTGATATCAGTCAGTTCAGAATTTCAAAACTTTTGAAAGCTGATGAAGTTGGAAGTAGTTTAGTTATTTTAAACAGTCGATCAGTGTTTAGTGAAATCTCGCAGATTATTAGTTTACCACATGGAATCAAAGACTATTCTGAATCCGGGGTTGTATCAATTCCTGATAGTGGACTATTTGGAGTAATAATTGAAGGCAAAAATAATTCATTAATAAATAGCAAGAATTTTTTTTACAAATTTCACAAATGCTTAAGTAAAAACGCTAATTTAATCAGATCATCGAGGAGAATTCACATCACCTCTTTCCGGAAAATTAAACAGTTTGAAATTTTAGAAATGATTCAATTTTTGGCAATGAAACACCAAAAAGATTTTTCTTTGTATAATGCGGATTCAGAACGTATTCAGGTTAGCAATGACGAAATCGAGACTATCCTGCGTGAGTTTCATGATGCCCCATTGGGGGGACACGTGGGTGCCCGAAGAATGCGTAAAAGAATCGGATTAATTTTTGCTTGGAAGAATATGAAACGTGACGTCGAAAATTATGTGAGACAATGCGATTCATGCCAGAAAAACAAGATTCGTAAACCAAACAGAATTCCAATGAAGATAACTACAACAGCCTCGGAACCATTTGAAAAGTTATTTATGGATATTGTAGTACTCCCAGAAACTAACTGGGGTAACAAATATTGCCTTGTTATGCAAGACGATCTTACGAGATTTTTAGTTGTATCTCCCATGAGCAACCAAGAAGCGGAAACAGTTTCCAAAACATTTGTAGAAAATTGGGTTTGTAAATTTGGCACCCCTGTGGAACTAGTTACAGATCAAGGCAAAAATTTCATGAGCAAGATCTTCAAACATGCTTGTAAAATTTTGAAGATTAAGAAAATCAATACCAGTGCATACCATCCACAAGCAAACCTTGTCGAAAGATCAAATAGAGATTTAAAAATGTATCTTCGCCAGTTTGTAGGAGGTAACCCAACATTATGGGATCAACACATTAACCACTTTACATTTCAGTATAACACAACGAACAACGGTTCAACAAATTATACCCCTTTCGAACTGTTATATGGACGGACAGCAAGGATTCCGACTTCAATTTATACTTCTACAGATTCAGAAATAAATTATGATGATTATTGTTCGGACATGAAACGAATTTTCAAAAATCTTCACGATAATGCCAGAAAAAATTTACTGATCTCTAAGGAGAAACGAAAAATTATTTATGATAAGGGAGCTGCAGAGTGGCAACCAATGTGGGGTGAATTGGTTCTGGTTCAGGCCAATTCAACCGGAGTGGGCCAAAAACTGCAAAGTACCTGGAGAGGTCCTTACGTAGTTATGGATTTACCGAGCGAGCAAACAACGGTGATCAAAAATGGTAACAAGTTGGAAAAATCCATAACAACAGACTGAAAAAGTACGTTGAATAATAGGCCAAGACAATGAAAGAAATCCAACATATCCAAAAAAAATAAAATAAATAAAGACTGATGAAAACTTATATTATTAAATTCAGAACCATATGAATAGACGACTATCATACTCAAAGACTTAGTG
>JASCZW010002592.1:57212-93855 GCA_034211315.2 Aedes japonicus
GCAATAGTTAGAGCAGGGAACACCTTCCGTTCGATTTTATGGCAACTCTTCTAGTAGCCCTAAAAACTCAATTAGGAGGGGTATATGCAGCGCCTATTTTTCCGCGTTAATGCAACCTTTACTGTTCTACATAGAGTTGATTGCGCGCGCGGTTGTTTTTCTGCCCGTAGAACGGCAGCCGGCGCCGGCGACAAAAAAAGGTAAACTTTATTTCGACTCCGCAAAAGTTTATTACGACCCAGAAAAACAACCGCGCGGGCATCGGACGAGAAGTCCATAGGTCGCGGTGAGAATGAGTGACCAGAACCCGCGTTTTGGCGAGAGGGTGTTTTTCAAAAACATGGCCACAGAGGGTC
The DNA here is from genome assembly GCA_034211315.2 of Aedes japonicus. Lineage (NCBI taxonomy): Eukaryota > Metazoa > Arthropoda > Insecta > Diptera > Culicidae > Aedes > Aedes japonicus. The sequence continues at coordinate 57,569 of JASCZW010002592.1, forward strand.
CATATTTAAGCGCAAGTAGGAATCATGAGGAGGAGAGTCTCAGTAAGTTTTTGACGCAGCAACGTCACGCTGCCCGTTTGTGTCCCGCGACGATCTCACTGCATTTTTGTGGTGAACATTTAACTGTAAGCTCCCATGTAAATTAGTTTTAGTGTAAAACTGAAATAAAATGTGCAAATTCTAAAACCTTAGTGGAATAGTGAAATAAAAAGTGGAATTAATTTAAAAAAACAGATATATCACATTCTTGTGCGCGAGTTGGTGCTCCGAACATTATAGGAAAGAGACAGTGCCTCCCGCTCGGGGCTCCGCACAAAATTGACTTCGATGCTCTTTGGGATTTTCTTTCTGCCATTGACTGGGATGTTCTTCTTGACTAAATGCTGATGAAATGGCTGAAATGTTGTGCGCTGTACTAAATGATTGGATAGACACGAATGTTCCTTATCGTCGTCCCGCTGTTTCTACTCCATGGAGCTCTGCTACGAAAACTAAAACGAACACGAAATACTTCACAGCGTAAACTCCGGCGATACCGTTCCCTGGCAAATAAGCATAGTTTTCACTTGGCATGTAATGAGTACCTTAACTCGACACTCTACAAATCTTACCTTTTACGGGTACAAACTCAGTTAAGGCGAAACCCCAAGAGTTTTTGGAGCTATGTAAATTCAAAGCGGAAAAATACTACTATGCCAGCTAGCGTGTTTTTGAATGATGTTGAAACGTCTATAAGTAAGGAAAAATGTAAAATTTTTGCTACTCATTTTTCATCAGTGTTTGCTGCGGAAAGTATTAACCCGAGTGAACTTAACTCCGCTGTTTTGGACGTTCCATCGAACCATGTAGACGTGGATATTTTTGAAATAACGCCCTTGATGGTAAATAATGCCATCAAGAAAATAAAATGTACATTTTTGCCTGGACCAGATGGTATTCCGTCTTCAGTGTATTGTCGCACCAATGGAGCTCTTGTTGAGCCGCTCTGCAGGATCTTCAACAATTCAACGAATCGGAATTTCCCGCAGTCTGGAAGGAGTCTTTGTTGGTTCCGGTACACAAGAAAGGAGACAAACGTGACGTTAAAAACTACCGGGGAATCACTAATCTCTCAGCTGCCTCTAAATTGTTTGAGATAATAGTGAGTGGTTTTATTCTCGAGCGCACCAAATGCTACATCTCGGGCGACCAACATGGTTTTCTGCCTGGACGTTCGGTTACCACCAATCTCCTAGATTTTACCACGACCTGTTTTATTCAATTGGAGAAAGGGCACAAGTAGACGCCGTCTATACTGATCTAAAAGCAGCATTTGATACAATCAACCATGAAATTCTGCTGGCGAAGCTTTCAAAACTCGGCGCATCGGAAAGATTGACATCATGGATGTGCTCGTATTTAACAGACAGGGCTCTGCGAGTAAAACTTGATACAAGCACTTCCTGTTTCTTTACGAACTCGTCAGGTGTTCTACAGGGTAGCAACCTTTAACCACTGCTGTTTGTTCTATACTTCAACGACGTATTGCTTCTACTTGGAGATGGCTGCAGGCTTGCGTATGCTAATGACCTAAAGCTGTTTTTTTGTGGTACGGACTGCCGAGACTCGTCTTCAATCATTATTGGATCGACTCACTGATTGATGCCGTCAGAATAAACTTATGATCAGCATTCCAAAGTGTATGGTAATGTCGTATTACCGCATCAAGCAGCCGATTGTTTTCGACTATACCATCAATGGCGTCGTTCTACATAGAACCGACCAGCTCAGCGATTTAGGTGTTCTACTGGATCATAAATTATCGTTTAACCTCCACCGCTCTGCTGTGATCTCTAAGGCTAATCGCCAGCTAGGGTTTGTGTCAAAAATCTCAAGAGACTTCACTGACCCGTACTGCCTGAAAACTCTCTATTGCTCACTGGTACGACCGATTCTAGAAAATGCCGCCTTGGTCTGGCTTCCTTATCAATTGACTTGGAGCTTGAGGATAGAAACAATACAGCGCAGGTTTATGCGGATGGCATTGCGTAATCTATCATGGCATGATCCGCAAAATCTCCCGCCGTATTCAGACCGCTGCAATCTGCTACAATTGCATACTTTGGCACGTCGATGGAAAAATCAACAAGCGGTTTTTGTTGCTAAACTTCTGAATGGAGAGGTCGACTGCTCGAGGCTTCTTTCTCAACTGAACATCCGAGTTCTTCCGAGAGCATTACGAAGTGGTACTCTTCTCCAACCCCGATGCCATCGAGCAGCGATTAGAAATAAACAAACCTCTAACAACTATGATGCGAGCGTTTACGACTGTCGCGGAATTGTTTGAATTTGGCGAATCTTCAGCTCACTTTTTGGCTCGTGTTTGTAATCCCCGTTTTATTTAGTTTTAAGTTTGTGTCATGTAGACAATAAGTCCGATGAACTAAATTGATTAAATAAATAAATAAATAAATAAATTTCTACTGTTGTATTTAACGTACTTGGGTCAATTCAGAATAAGTATGAGATTTTACTGAACACGTAATAAAGCATAAACTTCTACGCTTCTAAAATATAAGAAATATCTTCGAAATGTATCCTTAACTACCAACAAAAGCATAAACCAACAAAATTGCGTTATTCCCTATGATAATGGGACTGTTACGTATTTATGGGCATTGATGGTACTTAAGCTTGCAGTGCAATATTTGTTACTGATAATGTTATCGTATCTGGACTGTGTAAATACCCAGGTAACCAATAAGCATTAGCATACACTGAAAATAAATTTAAAAAAAAATATTATTAGTATTGGCACTTAAATCGGTGAATTTTTGCTTCGATTTGAAATCATGTGAGTCAGCATGATTTCTATTTGCCACACATAGTTTTTAACACCCGTCACTTAATACACATTTCCAATGAGACCAAGAAATGTCATTCAAGTGTGTTTTCAATTTGCGCTATACTATCCATCTTCGCACTTAAAACGAAATAAAAAAACCGTATGCGAAAAACAATCAGCTGCTTTATCGTTCTAGAAAAAGAAGAAAACTAGAAGGGACTGCCCAATGGAGTTGTACCATAGACTAACTCTAAGACCAGTAGGTCCCATACAAAAACAATTTTTTTCTTGGCTCAGTCAGTACTAGCACATCGGTCCCAAGCTCAATAATGCACCCCTTATGATGAACTCACATGAACACACTCTCAAATATTCTGTCAAAATAACATAGCAAATCAAAACAAAGGCGCAAATATGTACAGCAAGGTGTATTTCGGACCAAGGGGTTCTACAACAGTGAACCAATTTCAAATCGCTTGTTGCATATTGATTGTTGGTTGTACGCAAAGTTGACGTAGGACTACGAAGGAATGTGGAATCTAGATCGCTTGATTGTTTAAAGAGTGGCCGAAATTGGTTTCCTTCCAAATCTAATTCCCATACACTAAACGTTCGCACTACAACCTTTATTATTTGATATCGCCTGTCTTGGTATTTACATTCATACATCTTGCTTTCACTGCAAATAATATGTATGACATCAAGATACTCTATATCACGTAATATACCTTGTAGTCAGGGTCGGATTTGGGGGGGGGGGGGTCCACGGCCCCGGGCCCCCACAAAAGATCACATCATATGACATGGCATCTTCATTATATTTTTGAAAAATTGAAAACCTTATATTTTTTTTTGCGTGTACGTAATATTAATGTGCGTGTAGAATATTAATGTATATTCTAGGACGATTTCATCTATTCTCGGCATTTCTCCCATTTGATTTACATTAGTCAATTCTCGTCGCGCGAGTCGGAATCGCCTCTTTTCGAGTCACGCTACGCGCATAATAAGCCTAATTGTTTGTCTCAGGAAAATACGACTGATGATGGTAAAAAATATCCCCTGGTCTATATGTAGAGCGAAACAGGTAGTTTTGTATCTCTGTTACTTCGCCTGCAGAACTACCGTTTTGCTGCTAGCTACATACAGCACAGTGCCCACTGAGGTGCAAACAGGTTTGGCCCAAAAAAATTGTCATAGGTATCTTTTGTTCCTTCGCTGCGTAAATAAATGACGAAGCATAACAGCACACTCCGGCAGTCATTCCAACAGAAGGAGGACAAAAAAGACGACAAATTCATATTGCCTCAGCTGTTCACATCTCACTGCATACATCATCGCTGTCAATGCTGTGAGAGAAAGAAAGAGAAGCATGTTTGCTTCCCTCACTTAGACAATTTATACCGAATCCTCCGACTGAACATTCGTATAAGACCAAGCGAACAGCATTCAGCAGTGTTTCGTTGCGCTTCATCACGAAACGTTTGCGCGTGTGAAACAGTTCCGAGCGGAAAACAGTGTTTTGAAAACAGAAAAATGGGTGATCGTCACGTTGTCCCCAGAAAGTATAGAAATGGAGCAGATAAAAGAAAAATCCAAGATGAAAAAAATAAAAAGGTCGAAGAAGTGCTCTCGAAAACGCCAAAAATCAGCTCATTTTTTGACGTGGGTGGTGCCAGTGTAGCAGGCGCTACCGAAGCAGATTCAAGCGCGTTACGTGATAAAGTGATTTCAGTAGAAGCTTCAAGTTCTTTGTCTTGTGATAATTCGGTACTAAGGAGTGTATCGAAAAGTAGTTATAAACTTCCAAATAATAAAATAGGCATGAAAACATGGTTAAAATTAACATACTATTTCAGTTTATTATAGCTTAACATGTTTACAAAAGATCCAAACGGAAAAACTAGTCATCATGTTCATTTCTGTAGAATGCCCGTACCTTTGATTTGACACCTGCCATCAAATTCTGCACAGTGACCTTTGTGCACTTCCTGGATGCCGCTGCCCAATTTTTCTTAAAATCGGTCATGTTTTGGGACATTGTACCATCCTTCTTAAATATACGCTTGACTATTGCCCAATAGCGTTCGATCGGTCGCAACTGGGGACAGTTTGGTGGGTTGATGTCTTTTTCTACGAACTTGATGTTATTCTCCGTCAGCCACTGTAGAGTGGATTTGGCGTAATGTGCCGATGCCAAATCTGGCCAGAAGAGAGGAGGAGACTGGTGCTTTCTATACAATGGTAGCAACCTGTTCTTCAAACATTCCTTTTGATAAATCTCAGCATTTATAGTTCCTTTTGTATAGAAAATTGAAGAACGCAAGCCACATGTGCAAATAGCTTGCCAAATGAGCACCTTCTGACCGAATTTCTCCATCGCAACAGTCGTATCTGCGGTTGGCACACGTTCCCCAACAGATTTAGTATAAAACTGCGGCCCCGGTAGCGTTCTTGAATCTTCTTTAACGTATGTTTCGTCATCCATCAAAATGCACTGGTCGACATTGTCCAAAATGCAGCTGTACAGCTTTCGAGCCCTGGTTTTGGCACGAGACTTTTGTTCCGGAGTTTGTTTGGGCACTTTCTGCTTTTTGTACGTCTTCAAGTCATTCCTGCGCTTGATTCGTTGAATCATTCCGATGCTGGTCCTGAACTTCTTGGCTAGATCGCGAGTAGAGGCAGATTTGTTCCGTTGAATATAATCCACAACTTTTTGGTCCAAATCGGGGTTGCTGGAGCCGGGTTTCCGGCCACTTCTTGGTAAATCCTTGAGGGAGCACTCCTTACCAAACTTTTCGATGATGCGTTTTACACTTGCCGGGTGAACATTTACTCTTTTCGCAATCTGGTTGTAAGTAACACCCTTTTCGGTGCACCAAGTGTGCAGAATTTTCTTTTTAGTCTCAAATTCAATTCGCGACATTTTGAATACAACTTTATCAACGGAAATGAATGAACCGAATAATCATTTTTGACATGTAAACAAAGCAAATGGCGCTTACACGCATAAAAATATATACAGTAGTTTATGCGTAATAACGCATCGAATGTTTATAACTACTTTTCGATACACTCCTTAGTTAAAGCGGAAGAAAAGGTTAACTCCAATTTTGAGAAAGATGTAGGAATGTGGTCGAAATTAAATGATGAAGAAATTGACTATTGGATCAGAAATGGAGCAAGTGAGCTGCATCATTGTGATGAGAAAAAGTTCGAAACCTATTCGGTGAATCAGGACAGGGGAGATATTGAAAGCGTCAGAAAATGCACAAAATCATTGTTTTACCGCAAGCTCCAGAATGAAACGGTTTTAAGAAACTGGCTTTGTTTTTCGCCGTACTCTGGAAAACTTTATTGCTATGTTTGTAAGCTTATGGAAGTTTCGGTGTCTAGTTTTTCTGGTGAAGGATTCTGCAATTGGAAGCGCGCTCAGGAGAGAATTCGTCTACACGAGACATCGAAAGATCATCTGGAATCATCAGTTTCCATTTCTTCTCGAGCGGGGAACCTCGGTGTGGATCAAAAATTAAAACAGTAGGTAAGTCTTTTTTTATTACAAAATGTAACTTTTGGTGTCCTTATTCGAAATGTTGTGTTTATCACAGGAACAGCAGACCGCAAGCTACTGGCGAGAGGTTTTAAAGAGAGTTGTGAGTGCAATTACTTTTTTGTCACAACGGGGGTTAGGGTTTCGTGGAAAGAATGAGTTAATTGGATCAATGAAAAATGGAAATTTCCTAGGAATTCTTGAGCTCATTTCCAAATATGACCCTTTTTTGGCGCAGCACATCGAGGTCTATGGAAATAAGAAAAGTGGACATGCCAACTATTTGTCCTCTACTATTTGTGACGAGATAATCGATATCATGGTAGAAAAGGTATTCGAAGAGATTAGGGAACGTCCATTAATTACGTCACGCAAAAATTGACTTTTTACAAACCAACCCACCCACCCCCCCCCCTTGTCACGTTTTTTGCATGGAACTTCAAAATTTTTTGTATGGATTGTCACGTTTTACCAAACCCCCCCTCCCCCCTTACTGCGTGACATAATTAATGGACCTTCCCTTACGGAACGAATCAAGAAGACGAAATATTATTCAATTTCAGTTGATTTCTCTCCTGACGAATCACATATTGATCAACTAACAGTAGTCGTGCGATACTTGGAAGGAACAATGCCAGTTGAACGGTTTTTAACATTTATTCCTCATTGCGGCCATGCAGGCCATCAAATAGTTGATGTTCTTCTTACTTTTTTACGAGATCATAACATAAATTTCCAGGATTGCCGAGGACAGCCGTATGACAATGCACCAAACATGTCTGGAAAGTACAAAGGAATGGAAGCGTTAATTCTTCAAAAAAATTCTTATGCCTATTTTGTTCCATGTTGCGCTCATTCATTGAACTTGATTGGAAAGTCCGCAGCCAATACTTGCTCGTCCGCTGTTGAATTTTTTAACTTTGTTCAAAATTTATTCACGTTTTTCACAAATTCTACAAGTCGATTCCGAATCTTGACCGAAAATCTGTTGAAGACCGAGCGAAAGTATACTGTGAAAAACCTAAGCGACACTCGGTGGTCTTGTCGAGCTGATGCAACCAAGGCATTGCTTCATGGATACGCTGAAATTAAAGCCACTCTTTTAACAATCGCTGAAAACCCAGAAGAGAAGGATTTGGTGAAAAATGAAGCCTCTTGTCTTTTCAATAAGATGTCTCGCCTTGAGCATGCCATTTACACACAGTTCTGGCATGACATCCTTGATAGGTTCGATGAAACTAGCCAGTTTCTTCAAAACCCTACAACATCTTTAAGACCAGCTGTCAATTCAATCCTTAGTTTGATCGAATACGTCGAAGCAATACGCACTAAGCACGATGAATATGAAGCAGTGGCAAAGGAAATGTCTGGTTCAGAAGAATACCGGAATATCCGAACGAGAGTGAAGAACGTTCGACTCAACGAGCCAGGTCTAGCTAAGCAAACCGTCACTCAAACTCCAAAGGACAAATTCAAAGCTGATGCCTTCCATACCGTAATTGACCAACTAAAAACTTCTCTGGCGGACCGCGCAGCAGCGTATAAACAGGTTTTTATTATTATTGATTCAATTCAATTATTTGGTTATTCAATCATTATTCAACATAATTTATCTTGTTTCATTTTTTAAAAGGTCTGCAACTTGTACGAATTTGAGTCGGATTTTTATGCGTCACCTTCAAAAATAGAAATTAGATCCTAGAGGGTTTGAGCTGTTTAGTAGAATACCCGTTACTAGAAATTAGAAGAAAAATTAGTATCTTCCATTTAATTCCAACTACCTTTGCTTATCTTCGACAGATACGCGTATTTCGTCTACAATGTGCAGATTTCTTCAGTGTCTCGTACTAATAACTCGACTTAAAGAAAACCTTCGCCACCTGCCGTATATATACTATTTTCTAAATACAAAGCGTTTACCTATCATTATGTTGTTTATTATGGTTTCAGTTGAAAATCGAATTTATCGACTAGCGACAATCGATTTTACTCTCGTTCTGTACGTTATACCTAATGTCGGAAGTAGTGCGCTGTACGGCGCATCTGATACGTCATACAGCGCACTACTTCCGACATTAGGTATAACGTACAGAACGTGAGTAAAATCGATTGTCGCTAGTCGAGAAATTCGGTTTACAACTGAAACCATAATATACCTATCTTATTATTATTTTGTTTATATCTATCCTGAGTCAAAAACAAGTGTACTTAATATCTACCTCACTTTTTTTTCATCTATACCTAACCTACTTATTGTGTAGCAGCGGGTGCTCCGCTTCGTTGAGTTTGATGTCGTTTGGGTATTAAGTTGAAAAGCCATGTGTAACCGTTGCCTTGGTCTTTGTTGAGTAGATTTGTGTTCTGTTGTTTGTTTATTTCTAAGCTTTCTGCGACGTCTAATTTTCAGGGTGTAGATGTAGTCCGTAATATTGTGATGTCATTCGTCGTTATGTCGTGATTTTCCGTGAATATGTGTTCTGCGACTGTTGATTTGAAGTTATGTGAAATTCCTTTCTCGTTCTGTTTAACAGCCTTAGTCACCTCCGGTAGATGCTCCTTGAACCTTGTTGCCAAGGTTCTCTTTGTTTGACCTACATATATTTTGCTGCAGTGTTAACACTTGATTCTGTATACCCCTGCTCTGCCTAAGGTGTCTACTGAATCTTTGGTGGAGCCTAACATCGATGCTAATTGGTTGTGCCTACTGGAAAAAACTAAGTCTAAACCAAATTCCCTAAGTCGTGGTTTTAGCTTTTGTGTAAGGGGTGATTCAAAAATGACGTCCACTCTTTAGGGGGGGAGGGGGGTATCAAATTTGTGACAATATGTGACAGGGGGGGGGGGGAGGTGGGTTATCAAAATGTGACATCCAACAATTTTGCATTTGGTAATCTAAATTTGTCAGCGTTAATACGAAAACAAAGGCGTCTAAAAGTTTTGGGTGTACGGTAAATGAAAATACACATTTTACTTAGTTGTGTGAGTGCATAAAATTTATTTACTGTTCTTATCGTCAATGAGCACGAACCGCATGAGCTGTGCTTCATTCTGAAACTTCGTCGAAGTTTGATTTTGTTGAAAATCCTATTGTGTTGTATTTTGTCGTGTATACCCGCTGTGTAATTAACAAGCCAACCGTGGTGTGTGAATACTGGCAAGATATAAAAAACGAATCCTATTGTGAAGAACTTTTCAAATCGAAAATCAGCACCTTGAAAACGGAAGCTTCGAAACCGAAAGATATACTAAAGGTTTTTAAGCCAGCAGACCTTCTGTTGCGTATGTTTTTCGTCTAATTTAACTGTATATTCTTCAATATTTGTGCTGAACTGTAGATATCAACTTTAAGTTAACGTTATTTTAAATAAATTCAACTTTTACTTACAATTTTAATGCGTCTTAATTAATAATAGAATTTAAGCTATCTGATCTCAATTTTAAAGTATTCGTAGTGTTACATTGTGGTCGCTTTTATTCGCTAGAGGTATTGTGTAGACAGACAATCGAAACAACTGTCAAAGTAATGTGGTAGCGTTAGTGCTCAAGGCGGTTGATTTCAAATCGACCCAGTTGGCTTTGGGATGGTACTGAACGACCTGGCCTCTGTCGCTGACAATGACCCATTAGCTTCTACACAGTGGTAATTCCCACCATTTTGACCACTTTTGGTCAATCTTTTTAAAAAATTTGGATGTCGTCCGCTGGTTTTATGAATTTTCGAAGCTTTGCTTTGGTTAAAGCCCAAAAAGTCTCGATTGGCCGTGACTCCGTGCAGTTCGGCGGATTCATGTCTTTCGGCACGAAACATACATTTTGACTTTTGTACCATTCTACTTGTCTTTCGTGCTGCCTGATCATCAGCAATAATCGCTTCTGGAGACATTCCTCAACGTATTTCTGGGTGTTCATCGTCTCCGTTGTGATGTACGGACTAGATGTCTTACCACACTCGCATATTGCCTGCTAAACCATAACCTTCTTTCCGAATTTTTCGGTAAAAATTGCCTTCTCCGTTTCGGGGATGTCTTTGTCTTCGCTTACAGTACAGAATTGTGGTCCGGGAAGCGTTTTGTAATCAAGTTTCACATCGTCCATTATTATACACCCAGGATTTCTACAAAATAACGAATCGTAGAGTTTGCGGGCCCGTAGTTTCACGGACGTGGTCTGTTTTGGGTTTTTTCTGCTTTCTGTATGTTTTTAGCCCAAGTCTTTCTTTGGCACGCATGACGTTACTCGACGAGGTCCCTAGTTTTTTCGCAACATCCCGAGCGGAAGTCGCTGGTTTTCGCTTGTAGCCATCCCAGATCGTTTTATCGATATCCGGACTAACAGGACCGGATTTCCGACCACTCTTTGGCGCATCTTCAAACGTACACTGTTCTCTATATTTTCGATCCGCAGATCGTACAGCTCCGACGCTTATACTCTCTTCCCATGCCAATTTTCTTAAGGAGAGTCCGCTCACAGTGCACCATTTGTGCACGATACTTTTTCGGTGTTCCGGAGTAAGACCGCGCATTTTGATAGGGAACACAAAACTGAGCACTTTTTTATGCTTTGTCATTCAGAAATGAGCAAACAAAAGGACGCAGCCAAAACATGTTGAAATATTTCATTATATTCAAAATGACCGTTTAAATAAGGTGTGCTTATACCACAGCCATTCAAGCTTGAATCTCGACTTTTGTAAATTTCCGCAACCGTCAATTTGAAAGGAATCGCCAAATCTAGAGAAAATCGTCAAATGGTCGAAAGTAACATTTGTAAACAATGACTTAAAACTGAAATTTCCTGGAAATACCAGGTTCCTAACATCTACATCCACTACCAACTGTAGGGTAATAACTCCTTGTATCTATTTCTGGTGCTATTTTGTTTGTGGGATCAAGCACCAAATGTTACTTTCGACCTTTTGACTATTTTGTCTAGAAATGTCAATAAGCATTTAGCAAAAAGCAAATCTGTCAGTTTTGTAGACGATATGTGGCATATAATTGCACGTCAAAACATCGTGTCAATATCGGGTGGCATGTGGCGAAAGACCGAGTGATATTTTGACATGCTAGCAGATGCCGCAACTTCACCACATCAGTAGGCACCTCGACCAAGTGAACTACGTAGCGTTAGTGAAGCAACAGTTGCTTACGCTAGCGCTTGCTAGTGATTTGAAAATTTACACAAAGTTATCGATTAATTTTGCTCTTGCTTAAACGTCTGTCTGTGCTTATACTTTCTGGAATAATCGTTAGTTGCTAAAGACGTTGGTTGATCTTGGTCAGCATGGAGCGTCAGCTGTGCAGAGAGGTGAGGCTATGAATTTGGAGTAACATGAACATTTTTTATAGAAAAAATCAGCATTGTTAAAAATAAATACGTACGCGAACAATCTTTTCAGTTAGCATATTCTATTTTGAAAGTAACAAAAATATTATAAATCTTGAAATCTTGATTTTATAGAATATGGGACAGTGCTTAAGGATTGCGGTCAGGAAGAACCTGCTACTTTAAAAAAGTTTATAATTAAGGAATCGAAAAGTGCTTGAAATTTTCTTGGCAATAAAAAATATGATCTAGACTAAGTGTTGCACACAATTTTAACGTTGAGAGAAACTGTCGGGAACTTTGAATAAAACACCATCCTTTGCGAAAAAAAAATCAATCAATTTATTATCAACAAGAAATTATGATTTCAGTCCTGTATGGAAATTTCAAAATAGGGTAAAATTATGAAATTCGATAACTGATCGTCTAAGGAAAACATTCTTGTGGTGGAAAGTGCTTTAAATTATCTCAGCAAACTGAAAAATTATGAAATTGCAAATTTTTTACACAAAAATTTCTAGGGCTCAGGAAAATCGAAAAATAACATCGTCTATACCAAAATTGCCCACAAAATTGAAATATTGATTTTTTGAAACCCATGTCAAGATGCGATCATTTTTTGATCTCCCAGTATAAAATATCAGTGGAATTTCCTAGACTGTTCAATGTAACTCACGAAAATCCTCGATAAAACAAAAAACTCACCGCTTTCAAATTTTATTGTTCTAAATATCAAATTTTGCAATCAAAAACAATTATTTCTGTTGGAATATTCATGATTTCATTTCTTTTTCACTTTCTGATCATATTCTTTTTCGGACTTTTGAGTAATTTCAAGATTTTTCAGAACTTTTTTCTACGAGGCATGATGTTTTGCGCGTCTTCTCTACAAGAAAAATTATGTATGTTTCCATATAATTTTCCATATCTCGAGATCAACATCCAATATCGATATATCAAAATTTGCAATCGCATAAAAGTTGGTTTGATGTTTTTCGCCATACAAACGGTGTTTTTCTGATTGTTCCGAACAATTTTCCTGAACCGTGAAATAATGTTGTGTAAAATATCTTTCCTGAATATTGATTAGAAAATTTCAAGCACTTTTTAAAACTCAATTGATGTTTTACAAAGTTTGCACTGCAAACTTAAATTATTCACCAGAGCTGAACTGAGATCAGTCAATGGTGTTTAAGCCAGAATTTGCCCGATTAAGCGGTAACTTTTGCTCAAAAATCTGTTACTTATGCACAAAAGTGAGGAAAAAAACACCGGTTTCCACATTAGACCCGGGGTTATCTCATACATAGATGTGTAAGTGCATGAGTGTGGTTCATGAGTTATGAATTTTTAAAGTAAGTATTATTGGAAAATTTAAAAATGATATAAACTCAACTAAAACTCCCCATTTCTTAAATTTTATCCATTGTAATCTAATTGGTTCGATGGTTGTAAAGATGTTAATGTAGCCACTCATACCGATGTGGTCTAGAGAAAAATCCACGAATCACCATATTTTAATAAAGCTTTGTTTTTGAATCTTCAAAAACTATCGCAACTTTAATATTTATCAAGAGTAATAAAAATATACAATAAAATTATTAATTGAATAGGCATTTCTGAATCATAATCAGTCAAGTTTTTCTTCTACTTTTTAACTAAGATTATTTTAAATTCAAAACTAAAATGTTTCTTAAGTGAGTACAGTTTAAAAAAAAATATTTAAAAAACTACGTTTTATTCAGAAGAAAAAATGTCGAACAAATATCTTGACTTATCTCTGCCAGTTATTTCCATCAAAACACACTTCCCTTATCCGTGGACAGAAGAACTTTACACATGTAAATGATTCAATTTGAACTAAAATACACGTTATTATTGAAATCGATAAAACCAATATGCATATATTCTTTTTTCAGAAGTGTGACGTCCAATGGGGGGGGGGGGTAATCATATATGTGACAAAGTGTGACAGAGGGGGGGGAGGGGGGTTGAAAAACCTGAAATTTGATGGACGTCATTTTTGAATCACCCCTAATGTCTTTATCGAAGGGGGCGGATACACGTTTCAGGGGTTCAGGTGAGTCTGACAGGGTTGTTTGCAGTGTGTGAAAAAATTGACAGCCCGAAATGAGTGCGAAAAACAACAGTATTCAATTCTTTGGTCTTTGCTGAACACACGAATTACTAATAAAGAGAAGAGGCAATGAACGAACGAACACAAGCATTCGGTCCCCTCCAAAAAGGTGACTCGCACCGAATGTCTTCATTCATACAGGATGCTACCGACACATTTTTCTATACAGATCTCCGGTTCAATCAGTCAAAACAAAAAGAAGAGAGCATCACAAAACACAATAATCGCAAACATTCTGACTGAATGTGTTCTTGCTATCACCGAATTTTGGCTCTTCTGAAATTCAGTTTTGCACCGAATCGGTGAATGACGAGATGGATGTTGGATAAATTCACGGGATACTGCTTATTGAATTTGAATTTTTCGCACCCTGGTTGTTTTTGATTTCCTATGAAGATGTCTTTCCTTTTTGTTGATGATCGCTTGAATTGTCCTCTTTTCGTACCCATTGAGTCTGGCAGTTTCAAAGATATATGCTAATTCTTTGGCTTTTCCAGTTTTATTGAGAGAAAGGGTCAACATCCGGTGGATCATGTGGTGGAAAGTGGCCATTTTGTACTGAAAAGAGTGGTTTGAAGTGTATGGGATGACTCTTTGGGTGCTTGTGGGTTTTCTGAAGATTTCAAACTCTAAAGGAGATGACGGCAATGATTCTCTCTTTACTAGAAGGTCGAGGAATGCAAGTTTACCATCCTTTTCTATTTCATGGGTGAACTTAATGTCTTTGTGGAGTTTGTTGATTTCTTGAAGAATCAGGGAGAGATCGTCTTTTTTCACGACGGCGAAGATGTCGTCGACGTATCTCCACCAACGAGTTGGGAGTAATCCTTTCGCTTTTAGGATGGTTTCCAAATTCGCCATCAACAGTTCACAGAGGAATGGGGATAGAGGATTTCCCATAGGGGCTCCTTTTAATTGTTTATAGAATGATCCTCTGAAAGTGAAGTAGTTCTCTTCCTTGCAAAGTCGAGTCAGCTTAAGGTACATCCGCACCTTTTGCTTCCATGTTGTTTCATCTCCTTGTTTCAAAAACCAATCTTCTAGAAGGTTAATTGCGTTAAAAGCAGACGAAGGCAACAGAGTCGTCATCATGGATAAGAAGGACTACGACAAGCAGGTGGCTTCTAAGATCAGTAATGGTCCTTATAGGCAGCTTCGGGTAGACCCCCTACCAAACATGGTGAAACACGTGGACAAAACACTAAAAGAGTGTAAAGCAGTATTAGGGGATGCAGCAGTCCGTCTTCGTGAACCAAACCCCATCCTCCCCAGAATTAAAGGCCTCCCAAAAGTCCACAAACCCGGAAACGAAATGAGGGAGATTGTTTCATCTGTAGGATCTCCAGCCCATAAGCTAGCAAAATGGCTAGTAAAAGAATTTCAAGGTATCTCCGAGCAATTCCCAACAAGCTCAGTTCGCAACTCCCAGGAATTTGTACAACAGCTACAGTCATCAGGTCATATAAATGACAATGAAGTAATGGTATTTTTCGACGTCACAGCCCTTTCCCCTAGCGTACCGATCAAGGACGCAATTAACCTTCTAGAAGATTGGCTTTTGAAACACGGAGATGACACAACATTGAAGCAAAAGGTGCGGATGTACCTTAAGCTGACTCGACTTTGCATGGAAGAGAACTACGTCACTTTCAGAGGATCATTCTATAAACAATTAAAAGGAGCCCCTATGGGAAATCCTCTATCCACATTCCTCTGTGAACTGTTTATGGCGAATTTGGAAACAATCCTTAAAGCGAAAGGATTACTCCCAACTCGTTGGTGGAGATACGTCGACGACATCTTCACCGTCGTGAAAAAAGACGATCTCTCCCTGATTCTACAAGAATTCAACAAACTCCACAAAGACATTAAGTTCACCCATGAAATAGAAAAGGATGGTAAACTTGCATTCCTCGACCTTCTAGTAAAGAGAGAATCATTGTCGCCATCTCCTTTAGAGTTTGAAAGCTTCAGAAAACCCACAAACACCCAAAGAGTCATCCCATACACTTCAAACCACTCTTTTCAGTACAAAATGGCCACTTTCCACCACATGGTCCACCGGATGTTGACCCTTCCTCTCAATAAAACTGGAAAAGCCAAAGAATTAGCATATATCTTCGAAACTGCCAGGCTCAATGGTTACGAAAAGAGGACAATTCAAGCGATCATCAACAAAAAGGAAAAACATCTTCATAGGAAATCACAAATAACCCTCTCAGACTCACCTGAACCCCTGAAACGTGTATCCGCCCCCTTCGATAAAGATATTACACAAAAGGCAAAACCACGACTTAGGGAATTTGGTTTAGACTTAGTTTTTTCCAGTAGGCACAACCAATTAGCATCGATGTTAGGCTCCACCAAAGATTCAGTAGACACCTTAGGCAGAGCAGGGGTATACAGAATCAAGTGTTAACACTGCAGCAAAATATATGTAGGTCAAACAAAGAGAACCTTGGCAACAAGGTTCAAGGAGCATCTACCGGAGGTGACTAAGGCTGTTAAACAGAACGAGAAAGGAATTTCACATAACTTCAAATCAACAGTCGCAGAACACATATTCACGGAAAATCACGACATAACGACGAATGACATCACAATATTACGGACTACATCTACACCCTGGAAATTAGACATCGCAGAAAGCTTAGAAATAATCAAACAACAGAACACAAATCTACTAAACAAAGACCAAGGCAACGGTTACACATGGCTCTTCAACTTAATACCCAAACGACATCAAACCCGACGAAGCGGAGCACCCGCTGCTACACAATAAGTAGGTTAGGTATAGATGAAAAAAAAGTGAGGTGGATATTAAGTACACTTGTTTTTGACTCAGGATAGATATAAACAAAATAATATTAAGATAGGTATAAACAACATAATGATAGGTAAACGCTTTGTATTTAGAAAATAGTATATATACGGCAGGTGGCAAAGGTTTTCTTTAAGTCGAGTTATTAGTACGAGACACTGAAGAAGTCTGCACATTGTAGACGAAATACGCGTATCTGTCGAAGATAAGCAAAGGTAGTTGGAATTAAATGGAAGATACTAATTTTTCTTCTAATTTCTAGTTAGAAATTGGAGCAAAAAAGTTGGTTGAAGCTTATCCAGGAGATCTCGGACCGGAATTGACTAACGAACTCATCCAGCTCATATCATTTGCCAAGCACAGTCAAAATTTGCATAACCTACCAGTTGAGACATTTTTTTGCACACGTTTTCATTCTCGTTTTTGTGCGCCGTTTACCTGTGCCGGGTTAGTAAAATGAGTTGTGAAGTTTGCTCGTTGGACTCTTCCGCCGATTCCGTTCTATGGCAGTGTGTTGGGTGCACCCGACAATTTCATGCTGGATGCGTGGGAGTACTTGTCCAGCGTAACTCGCTCAGGAAGAAGGATAAAAAGCTGATTGATACTACGTCATACGTGCTTCCGTGCTGTGGTTCATGCCAAAATCTTATCACGGCTCACTTTGACTTCAATGTGCTTACTAAGCAACAGGCCGAGCTGGCCAAGCAAATAACAGAAAACACGGAGGTGATTCATCGTACTGCAGCTAACTCAGGCAAGGTGGACCTAATTCATGAAGCAATCGATAAGGTGGATGGATTGCTTGTTGATATTAAAAAACAGCTGTCAGCAAGTAGCAGAAGCGGTTTAACTGACATTGTTGCCATAAATAACCACTTGACTTCACTATGTGATATTGCGATGAAGTCATCGAAAGAAAACGAAAGAAAGTCATCGAAAGAAAATGTCAGTGAACTGACAGAGAGCATATCATCCAGTAGCAATATCAATATCAATCAATTACCGTTAGCAATAGATATATTGGATGAGCTGAAATCTTTATCAGCGAGCATATTGACCATCGAATCAAAAGTAGTAAACTGCTCTCCGGAATCGGTGGATTCTTTAGAATATGAGCTAAATTCTATAAATGAAGTTCAAATAATCGATCCATCAGGCTGGCGCATGCTTGGTACGAAAAGAGTATTTAAAGCTGATTGGACAGATTTCGATAAACGGAAACAGCATCGTTTAAACATGCAAAAGCAGGCTGAAAAAGCAAGAAAGCGTAGGAAAGAAGCACGAAATAAATATTTGAACGTCCATCACAGCAGCAACCATAGGAATTTTACCAACAACATCAACAACAACAATGACCGACGCAACTTTCAAAGGGATCACAGCGGTAACAGCTTTTTGCCACCGGATAGAATACTTCTTGCAACAGCAAAGGAGAGATATTCCAAACCACCACAGCATTCCGCGTTTGACGCCCCTACTTTGTCTGCTACCCACCGGCCAATGCAGTTCCAGAGAGGAGAAATTCTGAATCCCCACTCGGTGCATGACGGATTACCACGATCTACTCCCGCCAGGCAACCCATCTGGAATTCTCCCGGATGTTCTTCAGACCCTTCGACAGCTTGTGAGGCATGCCATATTCAGCATTCGTGTTTTCGACGCAACTGACGAACTTCTTAGGTAAAGGATATGACGACGAAATTACTGCGGAGGTAACGGATCCAGACATTCTTTCAGACTTGACGAACCCAGGACAGCAAACAGAAATGGTAAATAGTTTTAATACAAACGATTCGAATGTTATTTTACAGGGCTGTAAAATGGTGAGTCGACAAATGTAATGGAGCGTGCGTCCCCGCAACATAGCTCTGGTCCTCACAAGTTCCTACCTCATGCTTCCACGGGTCAAGAGATGACAAAGACCGCCAGCTAAGGGTTGCGTACTTAGCTGGTAGTGCAGCCTGGGCACTGTTGTCCTTCTGACTTCAGCTAGATTGAGGAGGTGCGTGCCGAGCGTCTGTCCACCAAGGAGGTGCGGCTCAAACAGCGGCTGAGTAAGAAACGCTGTATCTCGTCAGCTATACCTTAGAAGGCAGTCCCACCAACACAATGTAGGCAGCGTGAGCCCGGTAAGCTAGTATGCTGAAATCTTACCCTACCACGAAAAATGTAAGTATTCTTTATACGGTATACAATTTTGAATCATCCATGGAATTTCCGAGTATTGTATGAAAATTTTATTTTTTTCCTTCATGGCAATGATAATGCCATGAATGCCAGTGATATTGCTGCAGGACCACAATCGAAAAACATGCAGACAGTACACATTTTATTCTCATTTTATATTATAACATCCCTTCATAATATTTTTATGCTATTTTCAGCTTCGTATTTATCCGTAAGCTTTTGTCCACCATTGAGCGAGATAAGGCGCTATAACCTTGGCAATTATTGCCATGCTTTTGGTTTAAATGCCAAAAGTTCACCCACAGGCAAAAGGAGAATAAAATAACCTTTCTAGCATCTATGCTCCCAACGATAAAGTACAAATTATCACACTGTTTAACTCTACATGGAAGCGTTTGGTACGGGAGGTCCACGCTTTCTTCCTTCCCTTGATTCAGAGTAGTAGAGCGATTTTAGTTCTTTCTGGAATCGCTCTATTTCTTTCTTGGAATCCTCTCTGCGGCACATACTACGCAGTTGGCCTGGCCGATGACAAGAAAAATGATGTATTCACGAAACCATCATTTTCCAGGATGCCTTCAAGAATTGGCTGCGTTAGTGTGAGCTTAGATTAGATTAGAAACGATTCTAATGTTATTTTACAATCAGCGTGTGAAATCTTAGTATATTGTCAGAATTTTAATAGAATGAGAAGCGCTGTTAAGATAAACGAAATTCAGAAAAAGATTTTAAGTTGTTCTTACACAGTGATTCTTGCAAATGAAACTAGCTGGGATGAAGGTGTAGGAAGCGCGGAGGTCTTTGGTAATAGATTTAATGTCTATCGTGATGACCGTAATTATCAATGGTCGGAAAAGAAGTCAGGGGGTGGAGTTCTAGTCGCTGTTTCAAACATTTTCAACTCTGAAATCATAGTTACACCTAAATTTAAAGAATTTGAACACGTGTGGGCAAAAGCTCAAGTCGCAGGTGAAACACATATTTTTGTTTCGGTTTACTTTCCTCCAAACAATGCCCGTAAAGACATATACGATAAGTTTTTCGGTGTTGTTGAAGAAATTATGTCTAGCTCACCACCAGAAGTTAAACTACATATTTATGGTGATTTTAACCAACGAAATATTGACTTCATTCCAGACATGGATAACGAATACATATTACTCCCAGTCTTTGGAGAAAACGAAACATTAAATTTTTTGTTTGACAAAATTGCAAATTTAGGACTAAATCAAATTAACCATGTTAAAAATCAGCAAAATTGCTATTTGGACTTGCTGTTGACAAACATTTACGATGACTTTTATGTAAATGAATCATTATCGCCAATATGGAGAAATGAAGCATTTCACACTGCAGTCGAGTATTCTCTGTTTGTGCATAACTATGAAACAATTGTAGACAATGAATTCGAGGAAATATTTGATTATCAATCAGCAAATTATGACAACATTAGGAATAAATTACATAATATTGATTGGCAAACAGTGTTAAGAATTGAAGAAAATGTGGAAAATGCTACTGAGGTATTCTACAAAAAGCTGTTTGAAATAATACATGAAGAAGTGCCGGTCAAAAGAAGAAGGCGTCAAATTACTTCCAAAAATCCGGTTTGGTTCAACAAGGAAATAAGAAACTTAAAAAATCGTAAACAGAAGGCACATAAAATCTATAGAAATAATAATAATCAAGAAAATATGGAAAACTATGTGGATATCTGCAATCGACTCAATTTGGCGATGAGTATAGCATTCGAGCAGTATAATTTTAAAATTGAGCAAGAAATTAAATCCTGTCCAAAAAACTTTTTTAACTATGTCAAGACCAAACTGAAAAGTGACAATTTTCCGTCTAAAATGTACCTTGATGATAGTGAAGGTAATAACTCGGAAGAGATATGCAATTTATTTGCGAACTTTTTTCAAAAAAACTACACAACATATTCAGAACCAGATCGCGATCGTGAATACTTTAGTTTTCAACCTGAATTTCCAACTGACATTAGCATTAGTAAAATCAATGTGCATGACATATTGGATGCATTAAAAAATTTGGACGCATCTAAAGGTTCGGGACCTGATGGAGTCCCTCCTGTTTTCATGAAAACTTTGGCCACTGAGCTTACAGCTCCATTGTTTTGGATTTTCAATATGTCACTGGAATCGGGAGACTTCCCAAAAATATGGAAAAAGTCATTCCTAGTACCTATTTTCAAATCAGGTAAAAAATCTGATGTCAGCAATTATCGTGGTATAGCCCTTATTTCTTGTATCCCAAAACTTTTTGAGGCGATCATAAATGAAAAACTATTTAACCAAATAAAAAATAGAATAACTACCTCACAGCACGGATTTTTCAAAGGCCGTTCGGCAACCACTAATTTACTCGAATTTGTGAATTATTCTCTGGAAGCAATGGAAAACGGAAGTCATGTAGAAGTTTTGTACACGGATTTTAGCAAAGCTTTCGACCGCATCGACATACCCATGCTTCTTTTTAAATTACAAAAGTTGGGAATACAACCTAAACTAATCAAATGGCTTGAATCATATTTGACCAACCGTGAACAAATTGTTAGATTTAACGGGGAAAAATCGACTTCTATTCATGCTAGTTCGGGAGTACCACAAGGCTCTCATTTAGGATCGCTTCTTTTTATTTTATTTGTGAATGACATATCTTTTTTACTTAAGAAACTAAAATTTTTAATGTATGCTGACGACATGAAATTTTTTTTAGAAATAAAAAACGGCGAAGACTGTGACATATTCAAAAATGAGATACAAATATTCCACACATGGTGTAACAAAAGCCTCCTAGAACTAAATGTAAAAAAATGTAACTTGATTACATTTACAAGAAAACGAGACATACCTAATTTAGTAATAACTTTAGGAAACCAGAACGTTGAAAGGTGTGATGTAGTCAGGGACTTAGGTGTTATGTTAGACGCTAAACTTTCGTTTATTGTTCATTATAACACAATTATAAACAGAGCCAGTAATATGCTAGGCTTTATAAAATGGTTCTGTTATAATTTCCGTGATCCATACACAATAAAAACACTATACGTGGCTTATGTCAGATCAACACTTGAATATTGTAGCATAGTTTGGTCCCCATTTTCAATTACACATGAAAATAAAATAGAATCTGTGCAAAAACAGTTTTTATTATACGCACTTCATAAGTTAGGTTGGACAGTATTTCCTTTACCATCGTATGAAGCTCGATGTATGCTAATCAACATTCAAACACTGAAAGAGCGTCGAGAATTTGCGATGCTTTCATTTATAAACAACATTGTCTCACACAGAATTGACTCGATGGAACTATTATCAAAACTAAACTTCTACACACCAACACGTTATTTAAGGCACCGACAGTTATTTGCAACAAATTACCAAACTACGGAAAATTTGGACCCATTAATCAAATGATGACTATTTACAATAAACATTGCCATAGTATTGATTTTACAATGTCCAAAACAAAATTAAAACAATATTTCTGCGCGCAGTAATAACTAGGAAGTCTTTACATATACTATTGGTAAATACCAATGCACACTACATTGTATTAAAACAAATTTAGAGTTAAAACAATTTAGCGTATAAGATAAACTATGTAACAAAACGGTCTACAAACTCGATTGACGACAAATAAATAATAAAAGTGGAGAGAGATCGTTTTCAAGAATAAAATTTATCAAAAACAGGCTAAGGACATCCATGAATAATGAGAGGCTAGTCAATTTGGCGCAGCTATGCATTGAGAATGAGATTTTGAAAGAAATAAGTGTAGATCACATAATCGATACATTTCAGCAAAGAAAAAATCGCAGGAAGGCATTTTGAGTAATGGTGTATTGGTTTGCACTTATACTGTGGAATTTTATTAAAATTATTAACAAATATATTGTTGACTACTGAATTCTGTTGTTTTCTTTCTAATGCATCATCAAAGTTATATGTTTGAAGAAAAAAGGGCCCCCACAAGTTTACGGCCCACGGGCCCCCACAAATGAAAATCCGGCCCTGCTTGTAGTGCGAATGAGTTATTGGTCATTTACCCAGGAGACTGGTTTCGTTCACCTCCAATTGCATATGGTTTCTACTAGGCCTATGTGTGTACAACACTGCCAAAAGTGCAAATGTCGAAAACATTACGGCTTCGGCATACGAAAGATATTTTTCGCAATCAAACACCCCAAAACCAAGCCCCCAGCAATCCCAAAGACTTGTCAACTCTCTTTCCAGGTGTTTTGATGGCCCTGAAAAGGGCCATTTTGTGTTCAAGGGAACAGCTACTGCCACCACTCACTTCGGCATGAAGCTGGTTTACTTGACCACGGCTTCGGTTCGATCGGAAACCTCGTGTTTAGTTAGCTCTCCCGGCAGCATGATCGAAAGACGGTTTGAGTTTCCAAAGACGTCAGGGCCATCCGCCAATTGATTTAAGTCAGTCGGGCAGCTACGCCTTCAAACTGCTCGGAAATGTCATTTACGAAGCTGTTCATAATGCTTATCGCTTTGGAGGAAACGATCAAATCGGGTTAAAATGCTTCAGCGCCTGGAATATGAGGTGCTAAACGTTTTCTTCTTTCAAACCTTACTGCAGATTGTTGTGGTCTGTTTGGGGATTCAAAGTCTATTATTTTCGATAGACGTCTAGGTCGAAATAGTGCTAATTGAACGATAGACCAGCATTGGGAAGTAAATATGTAAGGAAATTCTATTGTTAACTCTTTAGATTGCATTTGGTGGCCATAAGAAAGGACCGTTTGGTTTTAATAATGATACGGCTCTAGTTGTATTTTCTACGATGATTGAGAGGGCTAATCTTTAATGCGTAGAAGATAGCTATGGAACCACAGACTTCACTTTCTCACAAATTTCACTTTCTCAAAATTATTCGATTCCTATCCAATGATTGAAATTTTAAACAGCACAAGAGAAATATTCAACCAAACAAACTCTTTAATAAGTAAACTGATTTGGTCGTACTGAAAAGGACGAATTTAATTGACTGGAAAGAAACATTGTTCGCGATTGAACTTGGGTTTTCTTGGTTCAGCTCCTCGTCGGTGCGGGTGGCCATCTGCAGGTGACGTGGGATGATTCTTGTTCCGTCGTTGTCACGGGCGGCGTTTTCCATCAACTCGTAGGCTCAAGCAGCCTTCTTTCTCGCAGCGATGTTGACGGGAGCATCGGCCCTAACAGCCAACTGCACCAACTTCTCTGGATAACGAATGCTCACCACTGCACCCTCCAGTGTGCTCGCTCGCCAATTGCGTTACTACAGCACATTTTGCTCTGCACAGCACTACGACTTCCGTAAGACTTAATCAAAGTTTCGTCTAAGAGCTGGTAATGGCGTTGGATGCTATTGCACGAAAGAAGGCGGTACCAACGAAGTCAATGTGATACAAATTGTATCAAACGGGACGAACTTCTGTTATTGCGTCACAATAATTAGTTTTAAATAGTCTTAACAGAAATATTCTTAATTTGCTTGCCACTGCCAACAACTACTCCGCTATGCACAACTAGGAACTACGACGCACCCAACATGGTCAGTCTCTGACGTGTCGCAGTTCGGCTCGAATTATCCCTTCTAGAATTCCGTTCGTTTGTTGTTCAACATTCTTTGTGATACTCCAGGACGCAGCGTTCAATGAATGCAATGTTCAGCCGTGACGTGGTAATTGAATAACAAACAGCACAATAGACAAATTCAAACAAACTCTTTAGTTAATAAACTGATTTGGTCGTCCTGAAAAGGACGGGTTTAGCTGACGGGGGAGAAATAGTTTGCGATTCCACTTGGGTTTTGCGGGAATTTTGTCCAGTAAAACCTAAAGGGTGCTTGCTGCCGCTAACTGCGTGCGTACAGGCACTGCACAGCTCCGAGACTGTTCCAAGACAGAGTCAAAACTCCGCTAAGAGCTGGTATGTTATGGCGTCGGATGCTATTGTACAAAAGGAGGCGGTACCAACGAAGGCAGTGTGATACAAATTGCATCAAAGGGGACGAACTTTAGTCATTGTGCCATAATAATTAGTTTTAATTAGTGCACGCTAGACGGATGATTTTCTTAACAGAAGTGTGCCTAATCTGCTTGCCACTGACAGCAACTTATCCGGTATGCACAGCTAGGAACTACGACGAACTCAACCACATAGTCGGTCTCTGACGTATCGCAGTTCGGCTCGAATTATCCCTTCTAGAATTGACGAATCCTGGTTGAACAAAGAAGAAGACACCGAGTGGTGATAAATCTAACAGCTCCCATGATAAAGTATAGGACGAAAATTTTGAAATGCTTCTAAATAATTCAAATGAAATTTTAATTTAAACGGTTTGTTGTATGATGGAAGAAAAATCCAAATCTTCTCAATAAAAACATTTTCAGCAAAATAAAAATAATGCCCCTATTGTACAGATTTTTCTTCCATCGTACAACAAACCGCATTCAATTAGAATTTCATTTGAATTATTTAGAAGCATTTTTAAATGTTCGTCCTATACTTTAACATGGGAGCTGTCATATTTATCACCACTCGATGCCTTCACCTTTTTTCTACCTGGATTCATCAATTTCGCTCGTTTGTTTTTTGCGATATACTCCGGGACGCGGCGTTTAATGAATGCTATGTTCAGCCGTGACGCGGTAACTGAATTTCAAACAGCACAAGAGAAAACTTCAACCAAACTCTTTAGTTAGTAAGCTGGTCGTCCTGAAAAGGACGGATTTAGTTGACGTGGGAGAAACACAGGACTGAAGCGGCTGTCATCCACGAACAACAATCGTGAAGCCGAAAACTTGGTGCTGTGGGTGGATGGTGCTGATTTGACAGCTCGATTTTCTTGAAGGCTTTATCAACAATCAATATGCAACTATCGATTTGAAATTGGTTCACTGTTGTAGAACCCCTTTGTCCGAAACATATCTTGAAGTCAGCACCTTGCTGTACATATTTGCGCCTTTGTTTTGATTTGCTGTGTTGTTTTGACAGAATATTTGAGAGTGTGTTCGTGTGAGTTCATTATTAGGGGCGCATTATTGAGCTTGGGATCGAGCTTAGGACTGATGTGCTAGTACTGACTGAGCCAAGAAAAAATCGTTTTTGTATGGGACCTACTGGTCTTATACTTATGACAGACATACAACGCTGACCGTTGTACGAGCTGTCAAATACTTTAATCCAGTACCGAAAAACACGTACAACGCTGTACCAGGCATTAGAGTTAGTATATGACTTTATGCAGCAAACACAATAGTTGCGGCAGAATTTGTCGTGTTCAGTCGTTAATTTGATTCAAGAAAAAAGAAATTCCGTGTTGTGCTTAGTACAGTGGTTATTAAAATGACAATATTTTTTAATTGTTCATCAGCCAGGTACTATAATGTTTTACTTTAATTACTGTTACTAGTAGTTTGGTAGAAGAAATATTGTAAAGAAATATAATCCATTGTGAACCAAGCTTAAAATGTTCAAATCGTCACTAACGCCACACCAAAAGTGGCTGGCTTCAAGAACTATCGCTCTCTTCAGCCCTCTGGGGAGAAATAGTTTGCGATTTCTCCTTGGGCTTTCTTTCTTCGTTCAGCTCCTCATCGTTGTGGCTGGCCATCTGCAGGTAACGACTAACGTGGGATGATTGATTCTTGTCTCGTCACGGGCGGCTTCAGCAGGCATGTTTCTCGCAACGAGGTTGACGGCAGCATCGGCACCAACAGCAAATTGCCCCAACGCTTTTCTGAGTAACGACTGCTCCACAGTGCACCCTCCTTGGGCTGCAGGACGTTTGGCAGGACACCATTCTGTGAAATGGTCACATCGGAGAAAATTTTCTTCCAGCTCCTCGTCGTTGCGGATGACCAGCTTCAAGTGACGTGGGATAATTCTGGTCTTCTGGCGGCGTTTTCCATCGACGTGATCGCCGAACACGTCTGTCGCATACGGATGCATTGCTCGTTCTGATTGGTTGGACGTTCCCACATGTTTCACAATTGCTGGCACGGTTAATGTGGCAGTATGAACCAATCAGAGCGTAGCGCAAATATGATGTCATTTTTGACCAATAGCTTTGTGCGTTCAGAAATTTTTGTGGGACGGGCCACAATTGAAAATCAGATACCGGCAACAAAGCAAAGTTATTTTAAAGAAGAAGAAGATATTTGTTACTCGTTTCCTATGACCTTGCTAGGGAAAACGCATTTTTCAACCTGTTGATATGTTAATTTGTATGGAAGCAACAGAAGGTCATTTTCAAATGAAAAATTGAACTCTTCATACTGATTGAACTTCTTTCAAATTTCATAGCGAAAAAATGGTGAGTCTTTTTGATCAAATGAAGTATTAATGAAGTCATTCTGTTTAGTCGAACGAGAGTTATAAGCGTTCAAAAACCTTTCACTTTTGCGTAACGCTCTAATTTTTCAAAATTCTGAAGTGGCACCCGGTATAGAAAAGAGAAACGTAGTCCTACGTTAAAACGAAAGGGTGAGTTATGTCAGTGACATAACTGCAAAGTTGACGTAGGACTGCTTGTTGATGTGAAGAAATTGATGTCATCGAATTGATAAATTTCTACTATATTTTATTCAGTCTAAAGGGTGTCCACGATGAAATTGCCACACACAAAATTGATTCGCAAAATTCGAGTTTTCATCCGATTGCCATCAAATTTTCAGGGATTGAGAAATAATAATTAAATTTCATTTTACCATATTACTCGTATTTTATTTATAGTCCATACGCAAATGCCAAATGTGAATCAACCGTTTTTTGCATGTAAACCCATACTTTCTTCAGTTCCTCGACTGTCTTCACTACCTTAGGTCGTTTAAGAAGGTGCTGCTTCATAATCGCCTAGTAAAAAAAAAGAAAAAAAGAAAAAAAGAAAATCCGGCCAGAAGATTGTTGGGACGTTGTGGGCCTTCAGGAGAGGAAGCAGCCGCTTCTGGAGGCACTCTTTTATGTACACCTGTCCGTTCATCGTGTCCTGGGTCACGAAAGGTGCACTCCGCTTCCTGCACGTGCAGATGGCTTGCCAAACCAGGAATTTCTTCGCAAATTTGGACATCTTCTGAGTGCGGACATGCTCCGGAACGCTGAACTTATCCTTGGCCGTGAAAAACAGGTTGCCGGGGATCTGTTTGAAGTCGGCCTTCACATATGTTTCGTCGTCCATGATGCAGCATTCAACTTTCGTCAGCATGTTGAGGTACAACTTCCTGGTACGGGTTTTGGCGGACTTGTTCTGCTTCTCGTCGCGATTAGGGGCCTTTTGTACCTTGAACGTTCGAAGCCCAGCCTTAGTTTTGGCCTTCTGGACAAAACTTCGGCTTAGGTGCAGCTTCTTAGCCAAATCCCGAACGGAGGCGTTCGGAATTCGGTTGAAGGCCCCAACTACGCGGTTGTGATTTTTGGTGTTGTACGGAATACTTTTTCCTTCACTTCTGGGCTTCCGATCGGTGGTCAACCGTTCTTGGAACCGCATAATCACTCGCAACACCGTGGAATTCGCGATTCCCAACGTTTTAGCGATGGAACGATGCGAGAGATCCTTGTTCTCGTGATGAATGCGCAAGATTTTATCACGCACGAGCTGTTCTTTCGACTCCATTTCCGCGAGTTTTGATCACAAGACTTTAAAACTTGCAGGATGTAAATAATGCACTATGAACTAAATCCACCCAAATTTTCATTAAATTCTACTCAACGGTTAAAAAGTTAGAGCAATTTCATAGTGTGGCAATTTCATCGTGGACACCCTTTAAAGAACCATGAAACCGTATGTTATTGATGTGTGAGGCTCCGGTTCTTCTTCCGCTATTTGTTCTCCATGAAAATTTATAGAAAACGCAGTTCAGCTCGAATTGACTGTTAATGAAAGTTTGTTTGTTGAATATCCAACGTGCTTGCTAGTGTTAAAAGGGTCCCATGTTTACGGAGGGAACTTGGTTCGCGATTAAAATGTTCTTACCAGTCTTTTTGAGCTGCAGGACAGCCTGAGTGTTTGGCAGCACGTAATATTACGATAAAAATATGCATTTACACCATCTTCAACTGTATATTGCACAGACTTAACAATGAAAATACACCCAAAAGTTGAGAAGCTGACAAAAAACTAGAAGGGACAGCCCCATGGGGTTGTACGCAAAGTTGACGTAGGACTACGAAGGAATGTGCAATCTAGATCGCTTGATTGTTTAAAGAGTGGCCGAAATTGGTTTCCTTCCAAATCTAATTCCCATGCACTAAACGTTCGCGTTATAACCTTTATTGATATAGCCTGTCTTGAAATCTACATTCATACATCTTGCTTTCACTGCAAATAATATGTATTACATATGATATCAAGATACTCTATATCACGTAATATACCTTGTAGTGCGAATGAGTTATTGGTCATTTGGGAATCTTTTACCCAAGAGGCTGGTTTCGTTCACCTCCAATTGCATACGGTTTTTACTAGGCCTATGTGTGTACAACACTGCAAACGCAGAAAACATTACGGCTTCGGCACACGAAAGATATTTTTTGCAATCAAACACCCCTAAAGGGCTATTTTGGGTTCAAGGGAACAACTACTGCCACCACCTCAATTCTTCATGAAGCTGGTTTACTTGACCATGGCTTCGGCTCGCTCTGAAACCTCGAGTTTGACTAGCTCTCCCGGCAGCATGATCGAAAGACGGTTTGAATGTCCAGAGACATCAGGGCCATCCGCCAATTGATTTAAGTCAGTCGGGCAGCTACGCTTTCAATCCGCTCGGAAATGCCATTTGCGAAGCTGTTCATAATGCTTATCGCTTTGGAGGAAACGACCGAATCGGGTTAAAATGCTTCAGCACCCGGTAGATAATGTTCTATACGTTTTTTTCTTCCAAACCTTGATGCAGATGGTTGTGGTCTGTTTGGGGATTCAAAGTCTATTATTGCCGATAGACAAGACGTCTAGGTCGAAATAGTACTAATTGAACGATAGACCAACATTGGGAAGTAAATATGTAAGGAAATTCTATTGTTGATTGCATTTGGTGGCCCCAAAAAGGATCGTTTGGTTTTAATAATGATACGGCTCTGGTTGTATTTTCTACGATGGTTGAGAGGGCCACAATCTTTAATGCGTAGAAGATAGCTATGGAACCACATATTTGCAGCCATATGCTGCGACATTTCACTTTCTCAAAGTTATTTGATTCCTATGGAGAAATCCAAGTAAAGCTAAAGTGAGGTTAAACATCGTAGTATCTAAAACTGAAATTGATAATAACTTTTTAGTTATTTGTCAAACTGTTTGGAATTTTGCATTATCGTAATTATCGTCGACTTTCTTACGTTTTTATCATCAATTAATTTGCATAGATAGCCAAAAAAACATTTTGAAAGAGCGCCAGCTACGACGTTTAACCGCACTTTTGCGTTACCTGGATTCCTCAATCGAATGATTGAAATCTCAAACAACACAAGAGAAATATTCAACCAAACAAATCCTTTAATAAGCAAGCTGATTTGGTCGTACTGAAAAGGACGGATATAGTTGACCGGAAAGAAACATTGTTCGCGATTGAACTTGGGTTTTCTAGGTTCAGCTTCTCGTCGGTGCGGGTGGCCATCTGCAGGTGACGTGGAATGATTCTTGTCCCGTTGTTGTCACGGGCGACTTTTTCTCATCAATTCGTAGGCTCAAGCAGCCTTCTTTCTCCCAGCGAGGTTGATGGGAGTATCGGCCCAAACAGCCAACTGCACCAACTTCTATGGATAACGACTACTCACCAGTGCACCCTCCAGTGTGCTCGCTCGCCAATTGCGTTGCTACAGCACATTTTGCTCTGCACAGCACTATAACTACCGTAAGACTTAATCAAATTTTCTGCTAAGAGCTGGTAATGGTGTTGGATGCTATTGCACGAAAGAAGGCGGTACCAACTAAGTCAATGTGATACAAATTGTGTCAAACGGGACGAACTTCTGTTATTGCGCCACAATAATTAGTTTTAAATAGTCTTAACAGAAATATTCTTAATTTGCTTGCCACTGCCAACAATTAATCCGCTATGCACAACTAAGAACTACGACGAAGCCCACATGGTCGGTCTCTGACGTGTCGCAGTTCGGCTCGAATTATCCCTTCTATCAGTGAAGCAAAGAATTGTGAATTTAACTATGGTGTTCATTTTTAAAGTAGTTAATGGTTTGCTTCCTCGATATTTGTGTGATCGAAATGAAAGAGGAAGTGATTTTCATAGATATAATACTAGAAACGCGGATGAAATAAGAACACCGAATTTCTTGACATGTGCTTTACAAAACTTATTATATTTTAAAGGAATAAATGTTTTCAATTCGATGCCAAGACACAATAAACGTGCACCAACACTTTCAGAATTTAAAAGACTATGTATTTCACACGTTAAAACTGTATTCTGAGCAGCAAGCGTAATTTTTTTTCAATATTTATGAAGATTGTACCTGACGATGTTTTATTATTATAAAACGGATTATTTTGTGTAGACCATTCCTTGTACATTTATGTTGCTTGTTTTTTTTGTAAAAATGAAGAATGTATGTGACGAAGTTCTTTACATACGGATTATAATGAGTTGGCTATTTTATTTTTCCAATTTTATTTTTTCACATTCACAATACTACAATACTCACTATTTTGTTCGTCACAATGATGATGATGGAAATTTGTATAATGTTGTGTTAGTTTTAAAAAAAATAATAAAGAAAGTAGTCTACAATTGTTTGAGCCTCGCGCGCGGTAAACAGATATGATGGACTTCTTTTTGAAGTCGTTAAAAAAATGGCCTTTGATGCTTTAGATGGGACTATGAAATAGTAGCGAGTTGTCTGGCTGAATGTCGGGGAATTTTTCGTCAATTCTTTTGTGGTTGAAAGTAAAAGTTTGACTAATGCCGGTCGAGGATTTTTTCGGTTTGGAAATTTTCTCGATCTCCCTGATTGGGGATATCCTTGGTCAGCCAAAACTAAGGTGGCGGTTCCATTAGTGTTGGAACCTCTGACTCTGTAGCGGGCAGGATCGGATATTGGCTTGTCTTTTGATAATGTCCTTTGACTGGATTCTGTGATCTGAATTGCAACAGAATTTCCTGATCGCTGGGAATACTTGCGAACTTTTGTGGTTAACCTCAAAGCTTTTCACGATTATGTCGCTGTGAAGCAAATGGATACTTTTGAAGAAATTTATGTCTGTAGATGAAATCAGTTCGTCTTTTTTTTGCATAACTGGTTTGAATTGTTACCAAATTAATTATCTTAGAGATAAAATCGTCTAGCTCAAACCTTTGTAGGGGTAAGGGCGGGACCATCATCATCATTTTATTTCTAGAATTTCGTTCGTTAGTTGTTCAACGTTCTTTGTGATACACACCAGGACGCGGCGTTTAATGAATGAAATGTTCAGCTGTGACGCGGTAATTGAATTACAAACAGCACAATAGAAAAATTCAACCAAACAAACTCTTTAGTTAATAAACTGATTTGGTCGTCCTGAAAAGGACGGATTTAGTTGACGAGGGTGAAATAGTTTGCGATTTCCCTTGGGCTTTCTTTCTTCGTTCAGCTCATCATCGTTGTGGCTGGCTCGGGGATTTTTCGGGAATTTTTTTGGTTACGAGCGGCTTTTTCCCCGCCATGACTGTTGTAAGACTGAATCAAAATTTCTGCTAAGAGCTGGTATGTTATGGCGTCGGATGCTATTGCACAAAAGAAGGCGGAACCAACGAAGGCAATGTGATATAAATCGCATCAAAGGGGAAGAACGTAATTCATTGTGCTGCAATAACTAGTTTTAATTAGTGCACGCTACCCAAGCAGGAGACAACAACATATGAATACCTTATTTTGACCTTGATAACTGGCCTTGGTATTAAAGAGCTCAGACAAAGAGGTAAAATACCTAAGCAAAATACCTAAGAATTGCAAGCAAAATATCTCTCGAATAACAAATCTTGTTATTTAGGATACCTGGGAATACTTGAGAGGTACTATTTTGGTATTCTCTTACCTCAATTTGGTATTCGCATAACATTTTGGGAACAATTTTGTGGTATTATCCTCAGGTATTTTACCTCTTACTTATCTATGCAAGTGTATAACTAGTTGAATCTCGCTTACAGCTTAAAAACTTTATGAGTTATAATGAAAAATGTGATCGCTGGTTGCATAATAGGCTGAGTCAAGGGACACATATCCTATGATGTAATTTTCGACCAATAGCTTTGTGCGTTCAGAAATTTTTGTGGGACGGGCCACAATTGAAAATCAGATACCGGCAACAACGCAGTTATTTTGAAGAAGAAGAAGACATTTGTTACCCGTTTCCTACGACCTTGCTAGGGAAAACACATTTTTCAACCTGTTGATATGCAAATTTGTATGGGAGCAACAGAAGGTCATTTTCAAATGAAAAATTGAGCTCTTCATACTAAATGAACTTCTTTCAAATTTCAATGCGAAAAATTTATGAGTCTTTTTGATCAAATGGTGTTTGAATGAAGTCATTCTGTTTAGTCGAACAAGAGTTATAAAGCGTTTAAAAACCTTTCACTTTTGCGTAACGCTCTCAATTTTTAAATTTTTTAAATGACACCCGGTATAGAAAAGAAAAAACGTAGTCCTAAGTTAAAAATGCAATTGCAGTTTTGGCTATCATATCTTGAGAAATCAGCATGATTCATAAAGATAATTTTGCCCATTTTGATCCACAAAGCGTTTCATGGTACAAATAAAGCTATGCACGTGTGTGCAAGCAACTGGCGAAATAAACTAAGCCATGCAAGTGTGTGATAGCGACAGATTGCACACAGCTTGGTGTAAAATATATCCATTTGCTTCAGTGCTGTACCCTGCGTTCCTCGCCAAGGGAACCAACTGTAAGGTTTCTGTTACATTGCTCTTAGTTTGCCAAAGTGGCTGAATGGTTGCCTTCAAGGGCCGCCATGTTGACAGCCACGGTTCAAATCTCGGTCTCGAATTTTCACGTTTATTTTTGTGAGTCATCTGACTTTCGGACTCCCATCTCTTACTCAACCACTTCGCAGCACCAACCTCACGTACATATTTAATTTTTCAAAGCGAATTGCTGTGTTGCTTTTTTGCCCACAACCAATGTTGGATTTTTCCTCCAACTTACGATCCACAGCACGAAATGGAACAAAATCATGCGAAATTATATTACAATCTTGTTTTTTATGTTGGGTGTAGAGCGAATTACGAACAACTTAACCTAGCACCTAGTGTACCAGTTTGGACATTTTCGTTTTGCAAAAAGTTCCACAGGCTGGAGCGGGAATCGAAACCTCAACTTCATGGCTACCGCTTGAACGACGGGCGACGCCATGTTGAGCCGGTGCGTGGTAATGAAAATTTCGATGAGCTGAAAAGAAATTTCCATCAAACAACTCTTTAGTTGGCAACTTGATTTGATCGTCGGACGGATTATAGTTGTTTACGGAGGGAACATGGTTCGCGATTTAAATTTTCTTCTCAGTCTTTTTGAGCTGCAGGACGTTTGGCAGGACACCACCCTGTGAAATGGTGAAACCAGAGGAAAGTTTATTAGCTCCTCGTCGTTGCGGATGGTCAGCAGCAAGTGACGTGAATAATTCTGGTCCTTTTACTGTCACACTCCTGCTGCTAGGTAGTAGAGCGTGCTGCTGCTTAGAGTTGATATGTATTACTGATAGCTGCTCGCATTTTTTTTTTACCATTTAATATGTTCTTTATTTTTCTTTTTGTACTTGCACTTTATTTTTCTTTTGTATTTGCACTGCAAAATTTGTTTCAATTTGATATTATACTTAACCTAATAATAAGCAGTTTTCTATAAACGTATTTATAGAAACATACTTCGATTTGCTCTTTCACTGTCTTGAAACCAGCGACACGATGTAATTCAGTGGTCCTTGCTCTGTGGGCGGCGTCGAGGATTAATCGGAGCAACTGATTTTGGACGACTTGGAGCTTCTTGATGTGGGTTTCTGCGCAAGTCCCCCACACAGGCATGGTGTAGTTCACCATCGGGGCGATGATTGCTTTGAAGACGGCAGGTTTGTTGCGCTCCGATAGCCGGGACCGTCGATTTATCAGCGGATAAAGCGCTTTGAGCAGGCCGATGTACTTGTTCCGTAGGTAGTCGGTGTGAGCACGGTAGTTCCTCTTGTTGTCGATGGTGACACCAAGATATTTAACTTCGCTCAGCCAATCGACGGGGCATCCGTTTACCCGGATGAAGCAATCGATGGTCGATGCCGGAACAGGATAGCTTGGGTCTTTCCTTCGTTGACTTTAATCTTCCAGCTGCTGAGGTACGTCACGTACGCGGTTACGCCTTGTTACAACGGTCGAATTGGCATTCGACCGTTGGCCATGATTACACTGTCGTCCGCGCACTGCGCCAGGCGGCAGCCAGCTGGAAGTGGAGGGACGTCCGAAGTGTACAGATTGTACAGAATGGGGCCTAGGAGGCTACCTTGGGGCACACCGGCTGGGATCGTTTTCAACTCGGACGATGCTCCTGCAAAAAAATATCCGGAATGTTCGGTCGGTTAGGTAGCTCCTTACCATCTTCGTCAGGTAGCTCGGGAAGTTCGCCTGTACAAGCTTGTGGATAAAACCGTCGTGCCACACGTTGTCGAAGGCTTTTTCCATGTCTAGGAGAACCATGGCCGTGTTGGTGGAAAGTGCGTTGTTGCGATGGATGATATTTTCCACTCGGACCAGCTGGTGGACGGTAGAGTGAGCCCGTCTGAAACCGAATCGCTCCGGTATTATGGTCGGAGCTTAGCTCGTGATGTGCGACCGGCTTTGACAGTGCCAGGTCGGATAGAAACACATCTAAGGCGGATGTTCTTCCAGCTGGGGATAGGAAGGTCGAATCGTCTGGGAAGTGGATAGCACACATACCTGAGCTAAGGTGGTCAGCCAGAAGGTTGCCGTTCTTGTTCACCGAATGATTTCTCCACAGGGTGTGTCGAGCATTGAGATCGCCTGCCCCTATGAAGCGAGATCGGTTGATGGTAAGCTTCTCGAGGTCTTCCACGAAGTGTTGGGAGGTGCCATCGCTGTCGACACACTGCCGAGGCATGTAAACGGCGTAGACCGTGATGTCTCCAGGGTGGTCGATGATTTTCACAACCATGGCTTCGATGACGTTGGTCTTCGGATGCGGTAGTATCTCGTACCGGATGCCTTTTCTGATGGCCACTGCCACACCGCCGCCAATTGCGTTGGGACGATCCAGCCGGACGATGCTGTATTCCGGGAGCGAGAAATTGATTTTCGGGTTTAGCCGGGTTTTCGAAATCACTCCCACGTCGTTGTTTTGCTGGGAAAGGAAGTTTTCCAGCTCAATCTTTTTCGCCCTTACAGAGCGTGCATTCCAGTTGGATACACGGATGGTG